>CAUYRH010179194.1:0-148097 GCA_963574655.1 Perodicticus potto
AAAGAATTTAAAAGAATGAATCCCATGTACTCATTTTTGTTATTAGTACATTTAATGAAAATGACTTGGTGGTTGTGGGGAAATAAGAGAGATTAGAAAGAATGAGGGAGGGGTGGGGAAAGAAAGAGCAGCGAGAGGGAAGGAGCGTGGGGGGTGGGGTCTTGGTGTGTGCCACACCTTTTGGGGGCAAAACACAATTGTAAGAGGGAATTTACCTAACAAATGAAATCAGTGTAACCTGGTTTCTTATACCCTCAATGAATCCCCAACAATAAAAAAAAAGAGAAAGAAAGAAAGTGAATGTTTCGTGGTAAAAGTTGGGTGTAAGTAGCACTTTCTGGCACTGCCCCCTGTGTGAACTTGATAATTGTGAAACATCTTCCCTTGTGCAGAGGGGATTACAACAACACCTGCCTCGTGGAGGTGCTCTGATGACTAAAATAACGTGGAATGTGCTGTGTGAGTGGGATTTAGACCTGGGCAGTGCGTGTGGGAGTGGGAAGGCCAGTCATGCCTGATGGAGGCATCTTTCTGGCCCTCTCTGAGCATACACTTGAAAGGGATGACTTTTCCAGACATTCCAAATAAGGAAAAAAATTAAAAAGCAGCTTTCACATCAAATTCCTAGTCTGGAAAAAGCCCTTGCGTCTACCCCAAAAGTTGGTTTGGGGGCCAGGCATGGTGGTTTAAGCCTGCAATCCCCTCCCTCACTTCGGGAGGCTGAGGCAGGAGGAGGAGTGCTTGAAGTTAGGAGTTCAAGAGCAACCTGTGCAAGAACAAGACTCCAGGTCTACAACAAAGAGAAAAATCAGCCGGGCATTGAGGTGGGCCCTTATAGTCCCAGCTACTCAAGGGGCTGAGGCTGGAGGATCACCGGAGCCCAGGGATTTGAGGTTGCAGTGAGCTATGATGACACTGCTACACTCTAGCTTGGGAAACAGAGTAAGACTCTGTCTCTCAAAATAAAGAAAGTGGGTTTTTTTGTTTGTTTGGGTTTTATTTTTGCTTTTAAATGTGCATGCTAAGACATTCAGACTGGATTGACGGTTTTTAATCGGTTACTCTGATTCAAATAAATTAGAGTTTTACTAAGTCCATTATACTATAAAAGTCCTTTTAGATCTGTTCTTAAAACATTGTGCTGTATTTTAAAAATGTCATTGCTCCTGAACTGGGGTAATAAAGACCTGGAATTTTGAAATATCTTGATCTTAGAAGACTGGATCTTAAAAAAGGATCTTAAGTAGAATTGTGCTTTGCATTTCATTCCTCAGTACTGTTTACATTTTAACATGACCTTCCAGTGTTCAAAACCCAGCCTCTTTTCAGTGGCTCGTAGTGCATGCAAAAACACTCAGTGTATTAAATAAACACCAGAATTAATGCCGTCATCATTAACAATGATGGGTGGCATATGTGTTCTAATAAAGCAAACTAATCAATCCATGCTGGGCCCCTTCTCTCCTGAGGTTCTGTGGCTCCTTGTGGGAAGAGACATATTTAAGTTTGAAGGGGGCTGGAGAGGTCGGTCTGGTATCACACTCCCAGCACTGAGATGGGCAACTATACTTAGCTTTCTTACTGTGTTCTAGGCCCTCATATCAATAGCCTTGACGACGATCATACATCTCTTTCCAATTCATAAATAAGGTAATTCTTGTTCTTATATTACAATGGATGAGAAGAGATGGGAGCTAACCTATAAGAATCAGTCAAAAGGTAAATAAAGTTCAATGCAGTTGCTCTTAGCCAGCATCATGATGCCGTTTGGACCTTTGAACTTAAGAGATACCATCACATTTGCCACCAATCCCTCAGAAGCAGCATCTCTTCCATCACCGTTAGGCAACCTGGGATGAAAAGCAATGAGCCTGGTCGCTCATAGAACTGACCAAGAACATGGGCATAGCGTGATGTAATCACCCAGCTCGGCAAGACTAGAGCCCCAGTAAGCAAAAGATACGACCCCATTTTGGAGGTCACAAATAGGTAGAACTGTGCTTTGCATGTCATTCCTAAATATAACTTTTTAGCTAAACCTTGTCACTTAAAACGACGACAGAGTAAGTTTCGGCATACCGTCTCCGAGAACGGAGGCGTACCATGAGATCCTCAGCTGTTCCTGTGTTCTACAGCAGAAATACGAAAGCAAAAAAGGAAGTATATTTGCTTTTGACAATTGAATTTTCCTCCTGTTCATCTGCTAACGCTTTCTTAACATTCGAGTTTGCATTTATTTTGCAAGGACTATATTGATCCTGAACTCAGAGATGACACCACTCCCCTGCAGGCTGGCCCGTCAACCAGGCACAGACAACACGTTCCAGATATCTTGGCTAACGTCACCAGTGGTGTTTCCGTTTAGTCGTGCATTGAGTGAACGCTACTAACGAATGTTTAACACTAGGCTAGCGGGCATTTATTACAGAAGCATATGTGCGTGGGGACTCGGGGGTGGGCATGGGGAAATGTGTCTGCAAGGCAGGTAAGAAAGTGCACATTTTCATCTTCAACATAGCCTCAAAAATACAAGTCTACAATTCTCTTATGAAATGACCTTCTGTTCTGGGTATGTGCAGGTGAAAGAGCGGATAATCACAACTACGGTTAAGAGACATAATAATTTCTAACATCAATTTCAGCTATGTACAGCTTCCGGATGATCTCGGGTCTAGCCCCCCCATTTTAAAAACTGCTGTAAGATGTTCTCGCTCTTGCAACTGTGTGTCCCAGGCAACCTAATAGATGATACCTCGACTCCTTAAAGAGCACCCTGATAATAGGCAAGGCTAAAATGTCAGAAGCTATTAGAAACTCTCAGATGCCCAATATATCTCCATCCCTGAGTTTTCCCCTTACACTGCGAAACACCAGACAACAGGCATGCAAACTGCTCAGCTGCAACTGTTCCAAGTCGAATAATTACAACTTGTCAGAAAGAATTAATTTTCCCATTTCTCATAAAGATGTGTAAAAATTACCATGTTATTATACACTGACACTCTCTGGAGGCAGACACAAAATTTAATTTTGAATTCTTTCCGCATATTAAATTAAATCCATAAATAAGAGTTTAGGCATTCACTCGGAAGCATATGTTCATTGGGAGCGAAAGCCAACACGAGCCCGGCTGTAATGGCTGTTGTAATGTTTTAATAGCTCGCTTCTTCTAAGCACCAATAAATTTACATGATCATAACAGTCGTGGGCATACAAGAAGCCCATTACTGTCTGGGCACAGGCAGCAGCGTTAACAGGATGGAAAAATGGAAAAAGGAAAAAAACTCTTAAATAAAATTAGGCAACTGCACTTGTCAGCTGCTCCATGATTGAATTTTTAATATTGTGGTCAATTGGTCAAAACAAATGACGGGATAAAATATTTTAATGTATTTAGAACCTGTTTCTGTGGTTAGCCCACAAAAATAGTTTTTGTCTGTTGGTTTTTCAGAAGATGGACCATTTCAATCTTGCTGTTTAGAACAATTTTATTTTTAAAGACACGCACTACAATTTTTTAATCTCTCACGAGGACCTTTGCTCCCTCTGTGCGCTTATCTGAAATCAAAGGATTTCAAATTCTGCTCAGTGGGTGGTTCTTTTGAGCCAAAGGAGTCTCACCTGAAGGAACCTGCTTGGGGCGTGAAATACTGAGCTCCAAGGCCAGGTACCCTAAGACCTGTGGGCCCACCAGTGCCATCCCTGGCTGCCTTCGGCCTGGATAAGAGGATGGTTTCCTTTGGATATACGAATGAATGCAAGCCCTAGAATTAGAATCCACACCGAAAAGAAAACCCTACACCTGCAGACCATTCTTGAGGATTACAGATTCCATCTATTAAGGTGTGCTTTCCGAGTACACAGATTACTTCTTAATTGCCATGAGCACCTCCACTACCCTGGTTGTGAAAATAAGATACATAACACCTGTACCATATTTCACATTACTTAACTATTCAGAGTAATGGATGGCCTCCCAGTACAGGTCCATGATGGCCGTTGACATTTCCGATCCTAGTCACACAGATGCTGTCACTGATGGGCAGCTGAAAGGGACTGGAGCAGGGAGGATGGGTGTATTAGCTGAGAATTAGCGGGGAGTGATGTTCAGAAAAATAGGTTTTGTTAAGGACAGATGAACAAGCCAAGGATTCTTCCATTAAGGCAGGAGAGAAGGGATACAAATTAAAGGTGCTAATGTTTAAAAATCCACTTTTTTGTAAAAACGGCCTATAAATTAAATGAATTTTTTAAAAAATTTAAAAATGGCATGTGGATGTGGTAAGGACTAGAGTTAAATAGGTAATGTTTATTCCTATGATCGCTCTTCATTGAGAAATTAGCACCATCGAAACATATTATTTTACAGCCCACTTTTGAATCTTGAGACGTTCTGTACACATTCAGATTAACAAAGAAGTCAGTGGTTCAGACAAAAGATTAAACCTAGTAACTTTCACCACGGAGATCAATAACTCTTCTCCCTTAACAAGAGAAAGATCGTAGAGTCTTTCCAACAATATATGTATTTACTTCTAAGTGATCTACAATTTATTTTTGCAATTTAATAAAAAGTCAGAATAACCATTCTACCTTTCCAAATCATCCTTAGATGCCACAAAAACTACAGCCAAAGTTGGTCAATACCAGCTAGAGCCAACTTTAGGTGTTTGATGAAATTTATAGAACAATTGAACAAAACAAATATCCTAACACTACATGTAGTACATAGCAGTATTTCTATCAAGTCACCCATGTAAAAAGACCATTAAAAAAATAATCCTCATACACTTTGGAGAAAAGGACAGAGTGCATATATGCCCTAGGTATGTCTGGGTCAGAGAAAGAAGAACAAATATAAAACCATGAAAACAATTTGGGAAAAAAAAAAGATGCACCTTTTTAAAACATTATTAAATGACTCTGAAATGCTTCTGCAAACCTCTCTCATCACAGCTAAAAAACCCAAGGTGTATATGGAGTAGTTTTCAACCTCCTTTTAAATCTTTCTTCTTCTAATGATTTAATCCAGGTTGCTATTAAAATGGTTTACCAGGTGAAATATATTTCTATCCAAAGTCTTCTGAAGTGTTATTAAATGAAGGAAAAATCTGTCAGTAGGAAGTTTTTAGGGGGAATGGCTAGGGACCATACTTAAGGGATGAAAGCGTGCAGATAGGTTGGAAGTTGGAAGGTTTTCACAGCTAAGTATGTGTCTGGGTTGATAAGACGAACCCGGCCTTACCTGGGATATGAAGCAAGTTTTGACTAGGAGAAGATACTACGTATATCACCCCTTTCACCTAGTAGAATCTCTTGTTTTGAAAATGGCTGGAAGAACCTGCAGGAGACAAGGACTTTTTGCTCAGTTCAAAAAGGATACTCATTATCCCAAAAGATAAAACCTTCTCTTGGCACTACTCAATCCGAATACACCAACGAAAAGATTTTATACAATCCACTTGAATAACAGCATAGTTCTCTCTCAAATACCGTAAACAAGTTGGTTTATTTATTATTTATATGACTCCATCCACGTGCCAAATGTCAAAAGTTCTAGTAACAATGCAAAAATGTGGGAATAAAAATTTGAAATCTTAGGGTCCGAAATATGATGAAAGTGAGGTTGGTATAGTTTTTGAAAGATGTGGAGTGAGTTAATTGCTGACTGAACCATGTTTGTATTTAGGTCTGGTGGACTTTGTGAATGGAAAGGAGTTCTTAACAATAAACCAAGATACACATTTAAGGTCTGCTTTGGGTTTCTCTATGATAAATCATCTGGGATCAAATTATCCAGTCTTTACCTTTATATTTCTTCTTTCATGTTCCTTTTAAATATAATTTTGAAAGACAGAAGATTACTCCGTTTACTACTTTTTACCACTTTGAAGAAACGAACTACCGCCATCAACGGAACGAGGTTCTCCCCAGGAACAGGAAAACACAATATCCACAACCAGGTGCCCACTACGATGAGGGAGAGGGAAAAGGGACCGAGAGGAACAGGGGCACATAGCCTGCTCCGCTTCTCTTCTCTCCAACTTCTCTTTAGATCAGCCTTTAATTGCAAATACCTGTAACACTGAACCCCCAAAGTATGAGAGAGAGATTTACGGTTTGGTTTCAAACCATAAACTAAAGTGTCATACCTCAAATGAGGTATAAAATTTGAATTACGGTAGAGCTGCTCTAGATTATGTCCAAAGAAGGTTTAGGGCCAGCAGTGTCAATAGTGGTATTTAGAAGCATGATGCTTTCTATTTCCCCTTTCTTCTCTCAAGTTGTGGGGCGGGTGCTTTATAAACAGACCCTCTCATGTTTGGCAAACCTCATTAACCTTGGATTCACATCTGCGTTTACTTTTTCTACCCACTAACCTATTTTACTTTTTTTTTTAAAGCATATTGGAACAGCAAGAATGGGACATACCATATCACTTGAAATAGCTAAAAGAAAAATGGATAAAATACGTCAAACGATGTTTTTTCAAACAGTGAACAGCAGGCAACAGTGAGCCAGGACACCAACAAGATGAGCTCTCCGATGGCTCCAGCTGACTGTCCTGAGAGCTTCCAGACTGTGGCTTAAGGAAAGGGAGCTCGGATGGCGCTGGTACATTCGCTGAGCTGAGAAGAAAGAACTGAACACAGGGAGCCAAAGGCAGCTAGAGTTCAAGGACCAACTATTAGAAAGCAAAGACCTTCACAGACAGTTTGGGAGATGGAGAGAAGGTCTCTCTCAAGCATTCAGCAGAATTCTTATCAGCCTTTGTGTGAGGGTCACCCACAGCCAGAAAAGAGCCACCCAACGGGATTAGAGAAAACTATCACTGGGGTTTACACAGGTTAAGACTAAAGCCTGTTCCTATCAGCCACCGTGGAAAGCTGTGTGAGAGTTCTCAAAAATGTCTTACTGTAGTGGGGAGAATAAGAGTGGCCCCAGAATAAATCCTGTTTCGGTCTTACCTAACAAATAATAAAAGCAAGATCCAAAAGGACTGATCTTTTTCCAAGACATTTGACTGAGTCCTAGGACAAAGCTCAAGGGCATTTATAGGAATATGAAAATATTTAGGTTCCAGTAAGAGAAACTCCACAAAGTCTAGGGTCCAATAAAAAATTACCCAGCATGCAAAGAGGCTATAGTACCTACAAATGGAAGAAAGTCAAACACTCTAGACTGACTCAGAATTGAGACAGAAGTTAGAATTAGAAGAAATGGGCGCCCTAACAGTTGTAACAGTTATTTAACCACACCCTGCGTGTTCAAAAACTTAGGAGAATGATGGAAAAGACTAAGTAAAGTCATGGACAGTACAAAAATACCCAAACTAACGTCTAGATATGAAAACAACAATGTTCCCAGGGATGAAAAGAGCAATGCTTAAAATTAAAAATACACTACATGAGATCAATGACAGATAAGAGACCAAATTAAAAAAATGATGAGTGAACTTGAAGACACATAAATAAACAGCATTATAAATGAAAAAGAGAGGAAAAAAAAGACAGAAAGAACAGAGAATCAGTGTGAGACAGACAACTCCCGAAACTACACATTCTTATGTGCAGATGGAAGAACAGGTGCTGAGGACAAAAAGGATGGACAAAAATTTGAAGAAATAATGGCTGAAAACTTTTCCAATTTCATAAAATATATACACAAAAAAAAATAAAAAGAAGCTCCATAAAAGACTCTAAGCACAAAAAAGAAGAAAATTATACAACTCATATTAAATACCGAAAGCAAATTGTACAAACTGGTAATAAAGAGAAAAAAACTGAAAAGCAGCTACAGAAAAAAAGCTGTTTCTTACAAAGGAAAAAATATGACAGCTTTTGCGTCAGAAATAATGCAATCAAGAAGTGAATAGAGCAAAAATCTTTAACATACTAAAGAAAAACAACTGAAAACCTTGAAAAGGAGAGATATAAAATAAAAATCCAAGTATAAAAGTCAAAAGAAGTTATCACCAGCTCTAGCAGACAAGATCTAGCAGATAAGAAATTTCAAAGCAGAACATAAGGAATTATATCAGTTGGAAATACAGATCTACAAATGGAATGAAGAACATCAGAAATGGTAACTATAAGGATAAATTCTAAGTATTATGTCAACTTATTTAAAAGATAATTATTTTTAAAAATAACAATTATGTAGTGATTAATTTTACAACATATATAGAAGCAAATCAAATGATAAAAATAGCCCAGAGGGGAAAATAAAAAAATATACTATTGTAAGATTTTCATAACATATGGCAAATGGAATAACGGCCCTTAAAGGGGGGCTATCATAATTTGTAGATGTATTGACTATAAATCCTAAAACAATTCTGTGACAACAACACAAATATTTCCAGATTTCTTCAAAAGAAAAAATAAACATATATTACATTAATTTTTAAGAAACCTACAAGATTAGAGAAAAGGGGCAAAGAATAAATAAAAACAAACTGTGAAAAGGTAGATTTAAACCAAAACATGTTAATAACATTAAAAGCCAATGGTCTAAATTACCCAATTAAAAGATTATCAGAGTGGGTTAAAATATAAGGACTACCTGCTGACAAGAACTCTACTTTAATACACAGATACTGCAGTTGAAA
Source organism: Perodicticus potto (assembly GCA_963574655.1). Classification (NCBI taxonomy): domain Eukaryota; kingdom Metazoa; phylum Chordata; class Mammalia; order Primates; family Lorisidae; genus Perodicticus; species Perodicticus potto. The sequence goes on from CAUYRH010179194.1 coordinate 8,612, forward strand.
GACAATGGAGAAAAACAATATGCCATGATAACATTAATTTTTAAAAGTATGGAGTATCTATATTAACATCAGGCAAGGTAGTATTCAAAACAAAGAATACTCATATAACAAGGAACAAAGAAAGTTGTTTCATAAAGTTTTCAATATATCAAGAATACATACCAATATTAAACATTTATGAATAGATGCCAGGCATGCAAAATAAATGAAGCAAAACCTGTAGAACTACAAGGAAAAAATAGACAAATACACAATTATAGTCAGAGATTTTAACATCCATTTCTCAATAATTGACAGAATAAGAATAGACAGAAAGTCACTAAGGATACAGAAGATTTGAAGAATATTGACTCATTTGACTTAACTGACACTTATCGAACATTCCACCAACAATAGCAAGTTTACATCCTTTCCAAGTCTACATGAAATATTTACAGAAAGCCCATCTTCAGTCCATAAAACAAGTTACAGTAAATAAACAAATGGTTCAAGTTCTATATAACATGTTCCCTGACCACTATGGACACATATTGGGAACCAGTGACTGTATGGTATCCTGAACATCCCCAAATATTTGGAAACTAAATGACACATCTCTAAATAATCCAAGGCTCAAAGAAAAGACTTCCTTTCTTTTTTTTTTTTTTTGTAATTTTTGCCCGGAGCTGGGTTTGAACCTGCCGCCTCCAGCATATGGGGCCGGCACCCTACTCCTTTGAGCCACAGGCGCCTTCTGAGTTTTTAAAAGGCATTCTAGAAAGTATTTTGAATTGAATAAACAAGTAAAACACAGAAAGTCAAAATTATGAGATGCTGCTAAAATAATTCTTAGGGAAAATGTATTGCTCTGAATTATTATATTAGAAAAAAAGTCTCAAACCCGTAGCCTCAGTTTCTACCTTAAGAAACTAAATGGGAAGAGCAAATAAAAACTCAGTGACAGCAGAAGATTGGAAAGAACAAAGACCAGACTGAATTCAAGGAAATAGAAAATAAAAAAATATAGAGGAAATTAATAAAATCAAAATCCAATTGATAAAATTGAGGAATCTCCAGCCAAATAGGGTATGTGGGGGGAGAAAAAGAGAGAGAGAAATTACCAATATGATGAATGAGAGAGGTGGCATCCCTAGGAATTCTGCAGATGTTAAAATGATAGTAAGATAACATGATGATTAAAATTATGCCAACAAATTTGACAACTCATACAAAATGGACATATTCATTAAAAGACAAACTATCCTTGCTCACTTAAGAATAAATAGATGACATAAGTATCTTTATGTCTATTTTTATAATGAGACTGTAGTAAAAAAAACTTTCCCACAAAGAAAAATCTAAACAGATTGCTTCACTGGTAAATTCTGCTTATCACTTAAGAAAGAAATAATAACAATCTCCACACAAATTCTTTTCCAAAGTTGAAAAAGAAGAAATGCTTCTCAAGTCACTTTATGAGGTCAATACACCCTGATACCAAACCAAAAACATATTTTACAAGAAAAATACAGACCATTATCACTTGTGAACATAGATGCAAATATTCTTAACAAAATGTTAACAAAATGAAATTCAAGAAGAGTTTATACCACGAATGCAGGTCATTTTAAAATTAGGAAATTGGTCAGTATATTGCTGTCTTATCAAACTAAAAGAAAATGCAAAAAAAGCACATGGAAAGTCCAGCAGCTATTCTTCATAAACATCCTTGACTTACGAGGTAGGTATGGGAGGCAATGTTCTCAATATGATAAAGAACATCTACAAAAGACATATGAGTAGCATCCTACTTAATTATTAAAGAAAGAACTTTACCTCCTAAGATCAGGAACAAGGCAATTGGTCCACTTTCACAACTGCTACTCAACCTTGTTTTAGACTGCAATAAGGCAAGAAAAAGCAATAACAGACAACCAGATATAAAACCATTAAGTAAAATTGTGTTTAGTCAATTCTAATTAAATTTATAATAAAGCTATTAGAACAAATGAGTTTAGAGAGTCACATGATACAATACACAATAGTTAACTATATTCTATATAATAAGAAGAAAATTTCAGAAATTAAAATTTAAGATACATTGCCATGTATGATACATTGCCATCAAAATTATTAAATACTCAAGGATTAATCTGATGAAAATGTATAAGACTTATACACTGACTATTAAGAACTACTACTGGTAGAAAGCAAAGAGAACCTATGTAAATACAGAGAAATACTTTCCTCATTGAGCAGAAGACTCAATATTCTCAGGATGTTGATTCTCTCCAAATCATTCTATGGATTGCAAACAATGAATCCAATATGATTCCAATCAAAACTCTAGAAAGTTGTTGTAGAAATGGACAAATTCATCCTAAAATTTATACGAAAGGCAAAAGCCCTCAAGTCAACTTTTGGTATACTACTTCTATTCAATTTCAAGTCTTATTATGAAGCTATAATCATAAAGAATGCACAGTACTGACGCAAAGAAGGACAGACAGAGTAATGGAGCAGAATAACAAGCTTAGAAATTAACTTACAGATATATGGAAAAGTGGTTGTTGACAGAGGTGCCAAAAGGGAAATTCCGAGAAGAAAGTATAGTGTTTTCAACAAACAGTACTGGCACAAATGGACATTCATATGGAAAAAGAAAAACTCTGACTCACACTTCCCATCATATGCTAATATTAGCTCAAAATAGATCACAGACCTTAAGTATAAACCCTAAAACCATAAAAACTCTAGAAGGATATTCACAGAAGATCTCTGTGACCTTAGGTTGGCCAAATATTTCTTAGATACAACAGCAAAAGAATGACCCATAGAAGAAAAAATAAGTTCACCACCAAAAATAAAAAATTTTATTTGTAAAAAGACATCTTACAAAGAATAAATAATTAAGACAAGCTACCAAAAAATCTGCAAAATCAAATACTTACAAAAGACTTGTACGTAATATATATATTGAGGCCTCGAAACTCAATATTAAGAAAACCAATCGTACCAAATGGTGGCGAGGAGATGAAGCAACTGGAACTACCGTATGAAAACAGTGGCAGTTTTCTCAGGAAGTTCCATGTACATTTTCCATATAATCAAGAGATATGAAACAATGTGGCGTAAAATGATTTCCACACAAATGTTCCTAGTTGCTTTATTGGTAACAGCCAAAGTGGAAAGAGCTCAGATGTCCACAAACAAATGAATAAAGAAATGGCAACAGGCATACAATGGACGACAACTCAGCATGGTAAAGAGCGTATTGCTGACATACACAATGACATGCACAAACTTAAATAATTATGGTGCGTGAAGGAAATCAGACACTTCCCCCCAAAAAAATAAAACAAAAAGAAATGTGCATATTCACATGAGGATAAAATTTTAGAAAATGCAAACCGACCTGAACTGACAGAAAACAGACAGAGACATGAGAAAACTTTAGGGAGTGATGGACATGGTCACTCTTCTGATTGTGGTGACTGTGTTTTGAATCCATACAGATGTCAATACTTATTAAATTGTATACTTCCAACATATGCAGGGTACTGTATATCAGTTATACCTCAATAAAGTTGTCAGAAACCTACCAGATGGATATCATTTGTTTGTTTGTTTTTTAGCTTATTAAAATGTATTCTTCCTGCGTGCATAGATTTTTGTCTGTGTACTCCACTGCTGTATTCCCAATGCCCAGAAAAATGTCTGGCTGAGGGCAGCACCTGTGATTCATCGAGTAGGGCGCCAGCCCCATATACCAAGGGTGGCAGGTTCAAATCCGGCCCTGGCTGAACTGCACAACAAAAAAAAAAAGTAGCTGGGCGTTGTGGCGGGCGCCTGTAGTCCCAGCTACTCTGGAGGCTGAGGCACGACAATTGCCTAAGCCCAAGAGCTAGAGGTTGCTGTGAGCTGTGTGAGCCTTAGCACTCTACCTAGGGTGATAAAGTGAGACTCTGTCTCTACAAAAAAAAAAAAAAATGTCTGGCTGACAGTCTACGCTAAATACATATTTGTATAACAAAGAGCCAATAAAGATTCTCAGGCTCTGATCCATCATGCTATAAAAGAAGTGGGTTCATTCACAAAGATGTAGATGACAGAAGTAAGAAGAGATTTCAGTTAACTGGAGAAAATAATATCAATTTGGAAATGTGAAATTAAGCCATCTGCAGTATCTTCAAGTGAAGACAGTGAATAAGCAGCTGTCCTAGATGAGTTTATGGGCTACAGATAAAAATTGGATTACCATAAGCATTTAGGCAGTAGTCAAAGCTATTGATTTAAACAAAATGGTATGAGCAAAGTTGACAAAGTAGGAGGTAAAAGATCAAGAGATAATCATGATTTAAGGGAAGGTCAGATCTTTAAATGAACTGGAAAGGTGGAGGAAAAGTTGGCCTACACTTGTTTCAATTATAGAAGTATAAGAGGGACTTTACCTAACAAATGTAATCAATGTAACCTGGTTCTTTGTACCCTCAATGAATCCCCAACAATAAAAAAAAAAAATAGAATTAACCTAAAAAATAAATAAATAAATAAAAAGAAAAACTCAATTACAAAAAAAAAAAGAAAAAGAAACCAATGGAAGTAAAAATTATAAAAAGGAGAAATCACCAGCAACTCACACGCAGCATAGATATAGCTAAATAAAATAAGGGCTGAATCATAGTCCCTGGACGTGGTGAACAAACAGATCCGGGGTCTTAGTATATAGCAGTTGCAGGATCGGTGGCAAAGGCAAGATCTCAATGGAAAGGAAGTGAGTTTTTAGCCAAGGATCAGTAAGGTATGGCTTTGTTTAAAGAAAGCATGTTGAGTCATAGGAGTTGCATTTTAAAAGGGAATGAGGAGGGGATACAACTTGTAGGGCATGTAACCGACTGGGGTGAAAAGGGTCTGTATAAACATGGTGTCAGTAGAATACCAAGGAAAAATACCAAGCAACCGCATGGAGAAAAAAAAGTCCTATGATTTATTTACGTATTAGGTGTAACTGTCAAAGGTGATTGAGGACTCAAGGGTGATTCCATCTGTACAGCCATGGCAGCCCGGAAAGACGGGGCTATTAATGATGAGAAAGTTGGGAATGACACCTGTGTGGAGGAGGACAGGGCGAGACTTTAATTAAGTATTTCTATTCTCTTCCTTTAGTTTCCTTTTCCAACATTTTAGAAATCTCTGCCAAGGGGTACCTAAGGAATGGATATCTAGACAGTGGCTGGACTTACATAAAAATTACATATGCCAACTTAATGAGATAATCTATCGTCTATAATTTATTTATGTGCTATTGGTATCATTGGGGCCGTAATATCAAGTGAATAATTACAACCGAGAAAAAGTTCTCTCTGGCACATTTGTTGAAACTTTAAATATTGGATGGTGGTGTTGGCGATGATGATGGTGATTGTGTGTGTATGTGTTACTTTCTTTTTCTTTTTTTTTTAAGAATCCTTGATGTGACAGCAGCATCCTGAGGGCATCATATTAGTTGCTTGGTGTTTGAAAGGCAACTCCTTCTTCCTGAACTACTCAAACAGCAAAATGAACACAATATACTCTCCAGTTACTGCGATGCCCTGAAGGTGGGATCGGAAAGAAAAACTTCTCATTGAAGTTCTTTTTAATTAGGACTGCAGAGAACTTGTGTATAGACAATTTCTCTCCTTCCAGAAAGTGCGAGTTCATCGAATATGAGGCAAAAGGTAAAAAACAAAACAAAAAAAGCGTACTATTTCTCAAAACCCCATAAAATAGATTTATTCTACCATAATACTGTCTGATAGTCTCCTATACTTATTCTTAATCATAAATAGCTTTGAAGAAGGTAGTAAAATGTCTTGTCTCATTGAATTCATCACAAACTATTCCAGCCGTTCAAAACCTTAGTCTTCCTCTGTGACTAAAAGGCTGATTTGTTTTTCAATATACAATCATTTTCTATTCTGTAGAAATCTTACCTCAAATCTCTGTGAATTTCTTTAGACTTTCGTTAATATACCGTGTATCTAAACAGAAACATATGTTGACATGTGTCTTGGGTCTGATTAGTTTTTTTTTTCAGGGGGGGAGTTCAATGATTTTTTTATTCATTAATGAATAGAAAGTATATTACAGCATTTCGTATGTTATTGATTATAGAGGTATTTTGTCTATTTATTACCAACGCACCATGGTTTTCATAAGCATTTTATGAGCTTTTTTCTGGTGGATTTTAGCTATCTTGAACAAAAGTACTTTCATAGCTCTGATAGATGGGTGTCCCCAGAAAGCAAGAGTCTCTGAGTGAGTCACACATCTCCGCCAGCCTTGCTTTGCCCCTGATCAGCTTATGTTCTCCTTGCCCTGAACTCCCGGCTTGTGAAATGGAGAAACTTTTTTGCTTATACACACCTGAACGGTTTGAAAGAAAAAACAAAACAGAATATCCCCTTAAAAGGGTTTCAAAAAAGGATAAGTGTGAATATAAGCTAAGATGTTCATCTACCAACACGGACACTTTGGATTTATTGTTGTTACTGTTCTTCTTTTGTTTAAGTCATCTTAATTTGATGAAGGTTTTTGGTCATATCCTCATACTGGCATAAATGCCTTAAGACAGGCTAGCTTTGTGTTTGTTCCATAAGACTTTGTTCCGAAATTGAGCAAAGGCCACAAAATAAGGATGCTTTAGTGCAATTCAGCACTGGCGTAGGAAAAAAAAAAAAAAAGAAAGAAAAGAACTGTAATCATATCTAATTAGTGTTAAAATAATGTTTCCCTTTGAAATGTTTAATTAGCTCTGTTTTATTACATAAACATTCTTGATGTGGAGCGCACAGTTCAGCTCGAAGACTCCGATGAGTTAAATGGTGCAAAGTGTTCCCGCGCCCCGTGCGGAGCCGAACCCGACAAGGAGTGGCTGCTGTCCGCAGAAGTCTGGACCACCGGTGAGACCAGGATGCGTCCTCCAAACAGCAGGCCGTCATTTCAACCTTTGTTGCATCTCCCCAACCTCCCGTGGTGCTTTCAATGTGACAGCATCGCAAGCAGACAAAGAAATTTCTTACGATTTGCCCTTCAGCACAGAGACGAATCCTATTTAAACTTGTCTAACCTCTCATAACATATTAGTGATTGTTGCCAGCCTGCGTGTGTCCTCTGCCAATGAGCTACTCGTTCTGGGAGCGGGAGGGGGGTGCCCTTCAGTGTGAGAAAGCAAGACCAGATTTACTGGCACGCTTACAGGATGCTTGTCTCAAGATTGCAGCAAATTTAATTAACCTTATTACAAATATGGTTTTCTTGATGATTACATCACAATTTGGTATTCCTATGCCTGCTGCTGTTTCGAAGTAATCCGGGCTTTCTAAAATAGTTTTCCAGAAAAGCCCAGGATGTGGGAAGAAGTGAACTCATCCTGGCGGACCTAGCCTGTCTATGATCCCGGCCTCACACATAACACAGTTTCTCCACATCTTCTTCCCTGGATGCTGTGACCTTACCTCTGTTCTTGCACACGTCACTGAGATAATGGCGCGAAGTAACTTTACATTAAAACTAAAGTGATTCCGGGACAGTAAACATACATACACGTTCTGGCGTGGAAATCGATGCCAGAGTAATTGCTGCCCTAAATTCTTCCCAAAGAGATGATCCTGGTCTGTGAAAAAAAATACACCGGATTTTATCACTTTCAAAGTGCTAGTCGGCCTTTGACAAATAAAATGTGCTCACTTGAATACACACACAGACACTCACGCACACATGCACCCCACTCGATATGTGTTTCTCCTCAAAGTACCTTCGTCGTCCTAGTCCTTGAGACCCTATGTCACTCTCTAGAAGTAAATCAGGAGCTCAGTCTTTCAGCCCAGCGGACCGTCAGCACATGCCCATAAGTAATGTAAGAAACCACCTCCTAATGAATCGCACTTCCCCGTGTGCAAACATCTTGTGAAAGTCTTCGTCCTTTGGAAGATTTTCCAGGTATCTGGGACAGCAGAAGTAACCTTCACCCCACCCAGCCAAGAGCCACTCTCAAGGTTCCTGTGATCTCAAAATAGGCAGGTGTCCTTTTGCTTATATATGTTATCAGCTTGAGGAAATATCTGTTATTTGTAAGCCCTTTAGGGCCATTCAGATCCAAGGCCACTTGACGTTAGTTGCTGACCAGAGGTACAAGGCATAATCAGCCCTGTCCAGAGTCTATTACTATTAGAAAGTTTTATTTCAAATAGATGGCTTTGCTTGGCAGGAAGAAGATATATGAGTCGTGCCAAGGCTCACTAAACAACAAAGGGCTGGAAAGTGTTAATGCACCTTTCTCCTTGCTATACAGAAAGCTTCAATCCCCGAAAGTCTGGTTCATTTTTAAATGAGTCTTATAAAAGGGTAAAAGGGAAAAATTTATAAATAAGTTAGGTATCCAACAATCAGGGAATTTTTAACCTAATAACTCAGTGGATGGAATGTTTGGGAGGCATTAGAAAAGATGGATGAAGACTTTCTAACAACTGAAAAATGCTTGTGATTTCAAGTGAAAAAGATAAGAAACCAAAGTGTGCGTGCAACATATAAAGAATAAAATATTTGGATACAAGAAAACACATTTAAAGTGGTGGAGTAAAGACGAATTTTAGTTTCTCTTGTATCTTCTGCCCTGATATTTTATAATGCAATATTACAATGTCATAATTACTAATAGGATAATAATTATGTTTTGTTTTATATTGAAAAATTGAGATGGGTATACAAGTAATCATGACTTTTTATCAGGAAAAAAGTCACAATAAATGGGTGGCGACTGTGGCTCAAAGGAGTAGGGCGCCGGCCCCATATGCTGGAGGTGGTGGGTTCAACCCAGCCCTGGCCAAAAAACTGCAAAAAAAAAAAAAAATTCACAATATATTATTGGCTAACCACGTGACTATTTCCCTCCTTATTTTCACTTGGCCCTCTAGTTTTAGCTGAGAACTTGAAACTGAATATAAATGAGTGTATCCTCCTTGAGAACATGTATTACTGTACTCTTTGTACTGCTCAGAAGGGTCTTCTCACACTCCAGATCCTCTCTGAATATTTGAAGAATGCACATAACAAGCACTCTTCATACATATTATTTTTAGGGAGCTCTTACAAATAAATTACATGTATATCAACCTATACAAGAGATGAGATGTCATCAGCCAGGCCTCACTGGTAGTAGAAAGAAGAGAAAAAAAAAATTCATAATTTCTAAGACAAATGAAAAATGTTTCCCTTGAATTTTTTTTTGTTCCCTTAACATTCGTTTGCTAAAGTATTTTGAGTATTTTGAAAGAGCTTCCAAACTTCTTCATTATCAAACTCCCTATTTTTTTGTAACATTGACTCCCAGAGGCTGCTATCATGACATGAGTTGTTGAAAGCAACTCCCACCCTCAAAAATGTCACAGCTATGAAAAAATTTTTTTGTGTTCAGAAGTGCAGAAAGCAAAAGGCGCCTTCGTGGGCCACTTTCTGCCTGTGCGCTGGTCTCCACGCTGAAAAATGTCTCCTCTTGTGTCTAGGTCTCATTCCTTAAACTGTCTAAATTACTAGGCATAAGATGCTCACTTTGGTTAACAAACAATGCTAGGGCCAGGCATGGTGGCTGATGCCTATAATCCTAGCACTCTGCGAGGCTGAGGCGGGTGGATGGCTTGAGCTCACGAATTTGAGACCAGCCTGAGCAAAAGCATGATCCCATCTGTACTTAAAACATAAAAACTGAGGCAAGAGGATCAACTTTGAGGTTGCTGTGAGCTATGACATCACAGCACTCTACCCAGGGTAATAGCTTGAGATTCTATCTCAAAAAAAAAAAAAAAAGAAAAGAAAAACTGCTAGAAATGAAAGATAATGTAACATGGGTGAATTCAAACTTGGCTCTTCTCAGCACTCAGCTGAGCTATGCTAACCAGAATGAGACTTCGAATTGGGTGTGGAGAGAAAACAGGTGGCTAAACATGGCACCGTCTGAGGAAGAAGGTGGGCCTGGATGTGGGAATTTGGATGGCAATTTGAGGGCATCAGGATCTGAAACTTTAGAGGGAGCAGCGGAAGGTGAGATTAGACCCAGAAAGAGAGGTAACCAGGCCACATAGACAGATGCTTCTAATCTGAAATTCTCCGGACACTGCCTGTATTCAGACCTCAGACACGCTCGTTGGTATTTCTAAGCACCCAACTCCCAGTTGCTATGGGCTTTGTCTCTTCTGCTTTGCTCTGCAAACTTGCCTCTAAGCTCTCCTCAGGCACGTGGGCCTCTTCCACGGTAGGGACAGGGAGCCTGGGAATGTGTCTCACCCCCTTATGCCAAGCCTTGTAGGTTTAGAGCCAGGAATTGCCTGCCTGATGGAACGGTGTGCAAGCCCACCTCCCCTGCCCTGGCAGGTTGCAAACCCCGAGGAGCAGTTTATGTTCCACATCTCCCCTTCAGACGAGGGAGAAGTCCCGAATTATACACCTGTTTGGCTTCTGGCTTTTCCTGTCCTGCTCTCCCCACCACCTTACTGAAATCATTCCTCTCTGCCACCAGTTTCCAAAACTTCTAACAGATCATTATACCTACTATTTATCTGCTACGTAAACTATTAAACTCTCTGTACCTCGTGTCACTGGAGCCGAACTTAACCCTTTATAAAATATAATATAATTAATCTGCATATTCGTGTTTTCTTGCAAGAACAATTATACATCTCATTTTTCTCAAATACTACAAATTCAGGAGTTCAATGACTGACTTCTTGAAAGAATAACATACGTTGTCCACAACAAAAGAAATACAGGATTTGGAAGGCATTCCCACATTGTTTTTTTAGAATTAAAACGTATCCATAGAATAATTGAGAAGGTGAAACTTTTGAGAAAACATGTTTTTCTAAATAACAGTGTTTTATCACATGAATCAAGAAGTATGCAAGGTATGAAAACCGATATCCACATTCTCTAAAGTGTTCCAAGTTCTAAGACATATTCCATTTTATGCTCGTCCATGATGATTATAACATTTCTATTTAACTTTCAGCACTTCCCTTGGATTAATCTAATGACATTTTACTCTCCTTCTCATCTCCAATGTTTTGTTCTCAATATTCTCTTTCCGTTTTCATTGTAATGGAGTTAGTTTCATTTCAGCTTTGTAATGTATTTGAGCTCCATGTTTGTTTCATTAGCATTGCTTTGGTATCCTGGTGTTCTCACACATAGTTAAGCATTTTAAACTTCTTATAATGTATAAATATTTGATTAAGTAAATATAAATCCAAACATTAAAATTCTTTATTGAGCTAAATTAATGCTCAGAATCGCATGCAATTATTATAGCGCATTTACATATTGTACTAAGTTCAAAATAGGTAAAATATATTTAACATTATGCTCTGTAGAAATTATAAGCTTAATTAAAACAATAATTAATTAAATGCACAGAAACAAATACAACTTTTAGAGTCACAACTTCCTTCTTGCCTTTCAATGCTAACAGGTATAACTCACTAATCTCTCAAGGCTTCCTTGATCTCTGGGGCAATGTAACACAGTGTTTTGATATCTCAATGGGATTTGGTTGGTTGGATTACAGATCCAGTTCATAACAGTTATCCTAAGGGCAAAGCATACTCTAAGTGTCAACAACTGATTTGCAAATGAATTCTTGTTAGACAACCTGTCCTAATAGAAAACTAGCACCTTCTTTGCATGTAGACAGACAACTCAGTCAGCTAAGTTATTCCCCTTGATCCTATCTGGCATATTAAATAAAGCACCAATACTTACTTTATTAAAATACCTACATAACTCAAGAACAATAAATAAAAAAGGTAATATGCATCCGTCAAGAAGAGTTTGCCTCTTCTTCTTTATTTTATTTTATTTTTGAGACAGTCTCACTATGTCACCCTTGGTAGACACAGCAACCTCCAACTCCTGGGCTTAACTGATTCTCTTGCCTCAGCCTCCCAAGTAGCTGGGACTACAGGTGCCCACCACAAGGCCCGGCTATTTTTGGTTGCAGTTGTGGTTATTTAGCAGGCCCGGGCCGGGTTCGAACCCACAACCCTCAGTGCATGTGGCCGGCACTGTAACCACTGTGCTATGGACGCCGAGCCTGCCTCTTATTCTTCTTTCTAACTTTATTTGCCTCTGTTCTTTGTAATAATCCTAAAAATTCCAAAATAAGATAGTATATGTCACTTTTTTAGTGATTACTAACTTAGAATACTTTATTCATTTTACTTTTGTTCCTTTAAAAGGAGAGTTTTAAAAACTCAGGTTAGAGGTGAACTAGTTATTAAAGTAAAGGCAGTTTCTACCAAGGTCAGTTTTTTCAAAAGAAAAATAACACATTTAGAAAACCAAAACCTTTCCAATGATTTTACTAAGTTAATTAGCATGTAGGTCATACTAACACTTCCATAAAAGGGGCCAAGGTGCTGGGAAAGGCAGCATATCATTTTATTGCTTTATACCACAATAGCTAATGCAATAAAAATGTTTATTTAATGAAATAAAAAACCTTGATCCTCCTGACATTAACAGACTGTTAGGACTACATTTTAAAATTTCAGAATTTCTTTCTATCCACGGAAATATTTTATAAAATAAATCAGACAATTATTGTTGCTCATTAGTTCCCCAAAATAATTTACATTTACCTAGAATGGATACGTATTTGAAAAAGAAGTATTGATCTTATAGACATTTATCAATCTATATTTGCAAATTTGTAACTTTCTTGATGAGTCAATTCATATTAATCTTTATTCTATTAAATGTAGTTTTAAGGTATAGATTATAATTTAATGAGACTTGTTTTTAAACTGGCTTCCAATGGGTTTTGCTACTTCAAAGTAGTCTTCTTGGAAATAACAACAAACTTATTCCAATAAACCCATTGCACAAAATTCTGGAATTATCATTCAGAAACTGTAATATATTGCTTGAGATATATCTCAAGAAACAAAACTCCTCTGAAAGCATAGAGACTAAAACGTTATTTCATTTTTGTCTACTAAATTAATACAGTTAGTATTAATACATTTCTTTAAACTTGCGAGATGTTCTTATCAAATAGCGAAGCACTGGAGCTGTTTGCTCATATAGCCCTAAAAGTATTTGAAAATTAAAAACAAAATAATATTTTGAAAATTACTTTGAACAGTAGCCTACAAGGATCAAAGCAATCATTTTGACAGATGACATTTATTTGGAGTGATAGGATGTGTTTTGGCATGAAACCATGCTTAGGTATGTTATATACACAGGAATTTAGTAAACTGTTGTTTCCATTCATTATATCCGATTCCCTGACTTCAATAAGTCTTTATTTCATTCATTCACTCACTCATCCTTCCATCCTTTCATCCATCCATGTACACATTTCACCATTCATTCATTGATTCATCAAACATTTAGTGAACTGTTACAATGCGCCAGGCTAACCTCAGGGGCACAGGATAAGTAAAACACGGTCCCCTGCTTCTCTTTTGTATCCTTGGATGATTCCCATAAATATTACAGATTCAACTCTCTCTTCTTAAATAGAAAGTTGCTTAAAATAATTTGAATCTTAAGGAAAACATTTATTTTGTAACAAATGCTATTCTAAGAGAAAATATTCAATGAACATACAGACTTTGAGATGCTTGTGTTTTCCCTGTTCCTGTCAACACTACAGTAACCTGTCACTTGGTTTTGAAACTCAATAAATTCTCCCCAATGAACTCATTATCCATCAATTAGGCATCGAAATGACTTAATCACCCAGCATCTCATTAAGTGAACTCTCAACCATATATTATTCGCTAACCCTACTTTTAGAAGACAGCAGACGATGAAACAAATTCATATGATCAGCTTCTTTTAAGGAATGAGTTCCAGAGAATATTCTGGGATCAGACTCATCCAACCTAACACTCCACTCATTCAACACTCATATCCGAGTAATTGACAAGGTGAATAATTATGCAGAAACATAATGCTGACAGACTGCAGAGCTCTGCAATCCTTATGGATGTAACAGTATTCAGAATACTGTACTTGGACAGAAAAGTATATTCTCCCCAATGTTTGCAACAACAACAGATAATGGGAAAAAATATTTTTAACTAAGATATGCCTTTAGGCAAAGCTTCTTGTCCCTGGGTATCCAATAATGAAAGTTTTAATACAAATAACCATTACATCTAGAAAATCTCCTAATTATCGCTACATACATCACTCCCCCAATCAAGAGACAAAAATTAAACATTTTAGCCTTCAGCTTTACATGCCTATATTTTCTCTAATATGGAGATCATAAAATGATAAAAATGTCAAAGTTGATTACAAAGAAGTTGGTAAATTTTAGTGATGAAATATGAATACACAAGAAATTAACTGAATGTAGTTAGATATGATTAATGTGGACAGGTGCAGAGGCTCACACCCATAGTCCTAGCACTCTGGAGGCCGAGGCAGGAGAATCCCTTGAGCTTAGGAGTTCACGACCAGCCTGAGCAAGGGCAAAACCCCATCTCTACTAACGACAGGAAAAACTTGCTGGGCGTTGTGACCGGTGCCTATAGCTCCTGCTGCTTAGGAGGCTGAGGCAGGAGGATTGCTTGAACCCAGGAGTTTGAGGTTGCTGTGAGCAAGGCTGATACCACCACAGCACTCTAGCTTGGGCAACAGAGTAAGACTCTGTCTCCAAAAAAAAAAAAGAAGAGAGAAAAGAAAAAGGATATGTTAAATGTTATAACATTGCTAAAGTTTTAACAATCTACAGTAGGAAAAAATATGCAAGAGAGAGAGAATTACCATCAGTCATATTTCTTGAACTCTGAGCATGTGGTAAAAGGCACAGAAGAAGGGCTGGTGATGGGGGGGACAGAGAAGGCTGGGTAAGCTTTATAAGCTGTGTTACGGCATTTGCATTGTGTCCTTCAAGCAATACCAGGCAATTAAATGCTTATGATCGATGAAGCGACAGGATCAACTTTCTGTTATTAGAAAGACCACTCCACTGCCAAGGTGGAAGACTGGTGTGAACCAAGAGAGGGGACTAGATGAAGGAAGACTAGATAAAACTGCAAGATGAAAAGAAGTGAAAGCCTTTACTAAAACTACGATTATATACGGGGAGAGGGAGGGAAGGGTCGGCACAGGAGACACAGGCTTTCCCTGGGTTATAAACGAGATGAGTTCAGTAAGTTTGTTCTTAAGTTGGATGTGTATGTAAGTTGGAAGAGGTACATTTACTGATTACCTGTAAAAGCCTCCCTTCATAATAGCGAGTGGTGTATCAGTCAGATGTTGGGGGGAACTTACTGTGTAATAGCCCCTGTTTGTAAGTATGAGTTGAACGTTAAGTTGGAAGTTTGTAACTGGAGGACTGCCTATACTTCTAAGCAATGTACGTAGGTTTAATTCCACGAAAGTGTTTTCTTCTATGTATCTTTATAGCTCAAACAGAATTGAACAAATGTCAATATGAGTGAAAAGAGGAGCTCAATACAAAAACTGAGAGACAGTGATAAGTTTCAAAGGGATGTTGTAAAATTATTTTTCAGGGGATGACCTCAAACATATGCTCCCTATACACAAACAAACACACACTCACCCCCCCCACACACACACATACACCTGCCCTGACTACAGAGCTTTAAAATGAGCAAAGCATTATCATATGTGTTACTTCATGATCATAACAACCTTGTTAAAATAGGTATCGTTTTCTCCAACTTGCAGTTGAGTTAACTGAACACAGAGATGGCTCCATTTGCTGGGGTCATTCCATTGCGAAGTGGTGCACTTAACTCCAGATGCTCCTACTCTGAGGTGTTGTCACCCTAACACCAGTTTTACTCCCGCCTGAAAGAAAGTGACAGACTTCTAGACAAACTCCAAAGGGCCTTTTCTGGAGAAGCTTATTATCTTCCACTTACTATCCAGATAATCTTGGCCAAACAAGTTACTTCTGACTAGTCCTTGGCTATACTAATCCTAAACTATAAAATCGTTTAATATCAAGGGCCATAGGCATTGCCTAGCATGCTTATAATTCCTACTCACGATCAAATGTTTGAAGATACCTACTCTATCAAGCAGAAATGTTAAATGTGCCACGTTTCACAGGTCAGCTTTGAAGTATACAGAGTTTGTAAACTCTGAATATACCCTGGAGATTTGTTTACTGGAGCAGAGAGTATAAATGTTAAGAGGGTCTGAGCCATCGTCAGTACGTTTACTATGAACGTTATCTAAGAGACAAAATAAGAATAGCTTAACAAAAATCAATTATGGATAAAGTTATAAAAAGTTAGAAGATATGTGTTTTCAGGGGTTAGATACACCAAGCAGAATCACACCAAGTGGCGAAGAGGAAAAGGAGAGTGATTGCTAATTACATTTTGTTGAATTAGACGATTTAAAAAGTCATTGCTTATAATGTTAAAAATTGTCATCCATAAAATTGAAAAAGATTAAAAAATGAACTACCCAGTTGTTAGAAAGGTCCAGACGAAAAGGAGATTCACTCTCTGCTCTTCGGCATGTCACATAATATTAAATAACAGGAGCCTTAAAATGTGTATGAACTCTTTCCTAACAATTATAAAATCAAGAAATTTCCCTACCCCCCACCTTGAATAATCAGAATTCTACAAACAACCTAAGGATAAAACAGTCAGATAAATGATTTTGAAGGACAAAATGTGGTTAATGTGCAAATGTAATAGAAATCCTTGGTAAGGAAAACTAGACAACACTGAAGACACTTTATTCCTACAAGAATATTGGCAATAAATAGCTAAGTATAGGCGATATTAGAAAAATCCTGAACTTGGGTTGGTCACTGCTATGTTTTGACAATAATTAAGGTAATTAATAAAAACCCTACTGGGGTTCAAGAGCTTTTGACAGGTTTTCTGCAGCATGCTTTCATAGAAAGAAATGCAATAAACCAGAACCTCTTTAGCAAACAGATCAGACACTTCCAAATCTGTAGCTAACCCAGTGACACATAAAGATGGAAGATGCTTCTGGATTAACAAGCTACTATGTAAGATCTAAGCATACTTATGTAGTTTTATCCAAAATCAACTTCATAACTGAACTCACGTAATGGCTCCTAAGTAAGTTTGACACAGTGGTTGACAAAGAAGATAGTGTTCAGTTGTTGAGGAATTTCTGCTAATCGTTTGGACCAGATTTCCCGCCAACGCATACATCAATCTAGCATCTACCTCACAATACCACAAAGTAGTCAAGGAGTTTTCAAATAGTGAAGAGAGATAGTAATAAAGAACGTGTTCATCAGTTTTCTTAAAGCACCATATACGCTTCTTTGAGTAGGGAAAATTTGTGGCTGAGAATCCCACCAGGGCAGAGCCACAACAGTGTCAATGTTCTCCTTTATTCTCTTGGAAAACAAACCTTGGCTATCTGGGTTTATGTAAAGAATGTCTCGTGTTTTGGATAGAAATTCTTTTCTTACTCCCCTTTTCTCTCAAGGTTACAGGTTGCCTATTTTGTCCTGTGGAATGTTCAACAACAAAGGAACTTGAGACCCATTTTCAACAGGTCTTTTTCAGTTTTGAAGAGATGAGAAGTCACTGGCTGGTGGGTCATCCACTTCCGACAGAGAAGGGTGACCCAAATGATGGGCACTGATGCCCCGACCTTCTTCACTTCAGTAGAATTTGGCCCTTTTCCTTTTGGTTTGTTTCCAATGTAGGTAAATGAGCTCTGCAAATATTAACTGGTGTTAAGCATGCTGTGAGCTTCTTCCTAATGAGGCCCTGAGGATGTGAGCTGGAGGAACTATTTCAGCTGGTCTAAAGGCAAATACCTAACAGGCGGACTCTTAATTTCGCTTAAGTGCAAACCAGAGAAGGGTCGCCTAGATGGCATTTTAAATATGAAGGAATAAACTCAAATCATCCCATAATCCAGTTAATGACACAATAGGGCTTTCAAAAATGACCCAAGGCAAATGATACAGCAAAGGATTAAAAAAAAAAAATCTGAACTAGTCACACAGCAGTTAAAGGGTCTGTTATTTTGCAGTGCTCCTTTGCAGACACATCTGCATTTATCTTGATAAACAGTAGGCCCTCTGATCCACGTTCTGGGAGACAGCCATACAAGCATAATCTTGGTGCCAGACCTATTTACAGATACTGCGTGAGAGATGATCAAACTCTAGCAAAGTTCCTTCTGTCTACTCAGCACACTCCTGCATCTGGGCCTTCGAAATTTTAATTCCCTTTGGGGGGTTATTTATTCTGAGCTTTGTTCCATAATCTCTGCCTTGTTGATTCATGCCAGCATTATCTGGTTGGGGTTATCGGCACCGAGTATGCAGGGATTCTGTCGGTCTAAATGGCTCCATAGAGTGTGAAAACAGCATGCATCTTCAAAACGTCTTTCTGATAATGATGAATCTCGTCGGGAAAGTTAGCAACAACCAATGGAAAAACGTGGAAGTAATTATCTCCAACCTCGTGTTCAGTAATATCCTCTGTTCTATGGAGTCTCTGTTTTAAAAGATATATGTAGAACACTCTCTCTCTTTCTCCTTCGTCTATGTTCCCCCCCCCTCCTTCTATATCTCTGGACAGAGAAAAGCAGAAAAGGACCCTGATTCTGCAATTTGTCAAAAACCACAAGAAAGGCAGACATGATTCAAATCCTTCATCACGATAAAACTATTTCTATAGAAGAAAATAATACAGTGACAATTATATTCCAGAGTATGTAGTGTAGGTGGAGTGTTTCATTACAAAAATAAGCATATATATTTGCCCCTGGGGCAACTACTGCTTTTATACCTATGGTCTCAGACAATAATCTCTAGTCAGAAAATATTCCATAATTTGGACCTTCCACTCCCTTTTCTTCAATGAGTCCCCTGACACATGAAAATACTGTGTCCTATGACAAAGAACACACTAGCTGTTATGAGATAAAAGTAATACCCATCAGGAGCTATTGTAGTTGATGTTTTATTGTTCAAACTTACACACTTCAGAGTATAGACACTTAAATCTCTCTTGCTTAAATTACTGTCAAGTCTAAACATTACAATAATATATACTTTCCTTTTTAATTAAAAAGCTCTTATATATTTTTTTTTACCTACTTTCTCACGTCTAGACGTATAATATTCACTTCTGAAACCAAAATGATTCTTTAAATTATCAAGAAGAAAAACAGTAATGTCTCTTTAACTATAAGCCCTAAGAAATGCAGTTAAAGAATAAAATTGTAGGGTGGCACCTGTGGCTAAAGGAGTAGGGCGCCGGTCCCATATACTGGAGGTGGCAGGTTCAAATCTGACCCTGGCAAAAAAAAAAAAAAAAAAACACTGGAGAAAGAGATGAGCAAATCTTTAAAGTTTGCTTTTTATCTATGTTACTTCAATGCTTCCATTTCATTGTTATTACCGCTTCATTGCCTATTTTTCTGTTTTAAGTTGGAAATTGTTAGTAAAAGATAGCGAATATGTCATTCGTTCAATCGCCTTCACAAAAAGAATTATTTTCAATGATGTAATTTTAGTGTTATATTGAAAGGCACTAAGAACCACTTGTTCTAATTAATTCATAAATGAGAAGATATTTTCAAAGTCATAACATTGTTTCCTTTTTTAAATTCAGAGCATAACCAAGCATCAAAAAGTTATTTTTCTTTAGTGGTCATTTAGTACAGAGGGAACTAAATATATTTCTGGATATCTTACAATCACCCTTTCCTTTTATCATTTATTTACAATGGGTACTGAAACAGTACCATTCACACCTTTACAGTGACATTTCAAAAACCCTTGGCTACACTTTGTTAACACTGCACTATTCTTGTGAGGCAAAGTGACATGTACTACTAACTGATGTGATATCAACAAGTTCTCATAACTTAACATAAATTTTTTTTCAATGTAATGAACCTGTGTTGAGTGATTTGTGAAACAGAATATTGGTCTCTGAACCTTATAAAATGAACACACATAGTTCCTGCCCTGAAGAAGCTTAACACTGAAGGATAATTTATTTGCATTTACAAATCCCACAAATATCACCTACGTCATAAAAGTTCCTCTTTTATTTCTGAAATTCTATTCCATATTATAGCCCATTCTAGATGGTTTAGATTTACCAGTCCAATAGATTCTAAACTGCTTTGAAAGATGCAAGGCACTCATATTCATTGTTTTCATTCTAATTTGATCAAAACAATTGTAAACAGAAAGGTATGGGACGCTCCTACTGCATAGGTTTTGATTCATGAAGAAATATAAAATAAGTGTATTTCTTAAAGTCTTAAAGGAAACACAGAGGTGCACTGAGGGGCAGGGCTGTGAAGGGCATTACGGTCAAAGAAAAAAGCAAAGGAAAAGACATACAGGTTGGTGACTGCGGCCTGAGCGAGCCAAAAGTAGAGAAAAGGGGAAAAGGAAGAAGAGAAGGAAGGGCGGTCAGAGATTAAAGGGGCAGTGCTTACTGGTTTAACCAATGGAGACTTTGGACATCATGCTGAACTATTTAGATTGAATCTGAGAATTGAGGATTTGCTGGAATTAGGGAGTCTTGACAAACATGGAGAGGATAAGTGGCAAACGACTGGAAACAAGAGCCATTTAAGGAGATAGGACAGTACCCCGGGAAAACATGATTAGGGTCAATGAACTGGGGTCGTGGGAAAAGAGATGTGGAGGAAGGACTGGTTTGGACAGAGATTAAGAAGGAATAGGGAAAAGACCGGATGACATTGACTATGGGCCCAGGCGATGGGTTTGCTGGGTTCCAATGACAGCCAGGTTTTGGCTTGGGTGTCACTAGTAAGATGTGGAAAATAGAAGCGGAGGAGTAACTGTTTCTTTGCAGAAGATGGAAAGGATAGTATGGAATAATAAACTGCTGGTGACATATTAGGTTGTCTGTGAGGTATCCAAGATGTTCAGGTGGCCAGTGGATATAGGGCTGCTGTTCCAAAGAGAAGGGCGAGGTAGAAGTCTAAATGTGTGCGTTGTAAGTAAGTTGGTACATAAAATCTCGAATGTGAATGAGATTCTCAGGAAGGGTAAAGCAACACAAGACATGGTGAAAGAGCGAGGGAGGAAGAGACAGAGAGAGGAAGAGAGAACATTAAAACGACCATGGCTCTCCTAATTTCCCAAGCTTTCTACTAATGATAAGATTACTTAAACTGTGATGAGCAAGTAACTCACAGCACTCATGTTACCATTACTATAAGTTTATAGTACCTCTTTTTTCTCACTGCTATTTGTCAGTGATTTTAAGAACTCAATCTCATTCTTGCCTTGTTTAATGTTTTTCCATTTATTATCACTCCAGGATATGTTTTTTTTCTTTGTGCGTGTGTGTGTGTGTGTGTGTGTGTGTGTGTGTGTGTGTGTGTGTGTGGAGAGATCAAGTCTCATTTTGTCACCCTTGGTACAATGCCGTGGTGTCACACAGCTCACAGCAACCTCCAACTCCTGGGCTTAGGCGATTCTCTTGCCTCAGCCTCCCAAGTAGCTGGGACTATAGGTGCCGGCCATGACGCCTGGCTATTTTTTTGTTTTGCAGTTCAGCAGGGGCCAGGTTTGAACTTGCCACCCTCGGTATATGGGGCCGACACCCTACTCACTGAGCCACAGGTGCCACACTCCACGCTATGTTTTTAAGATTTATTCATGCTGTTAAACATAGAATTAGTTCACTCATTTTAACTAACATGTCTCGTTGTGGGGACTTTGTTTACTCATGACCCTTTTGGTAAATATTACGTGACTTCTACATTTTGCTACTAAAAATGGGGTTACAATCAATGCTTTTCACTCACTTCTCTGAGCACACAAGCAAAGTGCTTTATGAAGAGATCCTTACTTGGAACTGGAAAAGCTCCGTTCATAGGCATGCCATCCTTATGATTTCAGGAGATGGGAAATGAGATGGAAGGTTAGTCAGTGAATAAAAAACAGGGAAATATGCTTTGGGAAAAAATAATAGCTATGAAAATACGTTTAAGCTTTAAAATGTTATTTAGTTGCTATCATTAGCATTTTTTCTTCTCTCTATGCCAACTTTATTTTATTCAGTTCTTCTCTCTATAAGATGAGAAAGACCAAAAAAATTACATTATTATTTCCCAAATGATGTTCTATCTTTAGGAAGATAACAATAGTTGTATGATTTTCCTTAAAAGGAAATCGTGGTGAAATAAATTTGGAATCTGATGCGTAATATGTGCATTTCCTACAATATTAAAATGTGTATTCAATGTATTAAAAGCTCTAAGGATTGCTATTTAAGTTTGTTTTAACCCAAACTTATTT
Organism: Perodicticus potto; assembly: GCA_963574655.1. Lineage (NCBI taxonomy): Eukaryota > Metazoa > Chordata > Mammalia > Primates > Lorisidae > Perodicticus > Perodicticus potto. Next base: position 30,924 of record CAUYRH010179194.1, read on the forward strand.
TACTTGGGAAACCTCTTCCAAACATACCCATGAACAATTTATAGAACTCGTGACCTGTGGAGCAGGTTGGAAGAGATAAGCTGAACTCAGTATTCACTGCTGAGCTGATAAAAACTTCAGAAGCCGCACTGTGATTTCAGGCGGCCCTTCTGGACTTGCCCGTGGTTAATACGAAGTCAACGTTTCTCCTTCCCAACCCTCCTTCCCTGGGCTCTGAGACTTCTCGTGGAGAACCTATCACAGAGGAGAACAACTCTGACTCTCAGTGAAAAATTTTAGTTGGATCTCCGGAAGGCACACATATTCTTTGTTTTACTAAAAACAGCAACTTGTTATTCTAAACAATATTGGTCTAGTTTCTGATTGATTACAGTTATTGAGACCTTTATTTTATTTAACAAACTATATAGATTTTTTTGGTTTGTTTCTTTGACACAGAATCTCGCTCTGGTGCCCTGAGTAGAGTGCTCTGGCATCATAGCTCACAGCACCCTCAAGCTCTTGGGCTCAAGGGATCCTCTTGCCTCTTTTTTTTTTTATTTTTAGTAGAGATGGCATCTCGCTATTGCTCAGGCTGGTCAAACTCCTGAGCTCAAGCAATCCGCCCACCTTGGCCTCCCAGAGTACTAGGATTACACCAGTGAGCCACTGTGCCCAGCCTGAAAATCTATTTTTAAACACTGATACTCACTTACTATATGTCAGGGACTATCTTCTTTACTACCAGAAATTCCCTTAACTTCTCTAAAAGACGATAATTATCCCCAGTTTGCAGAAGGGCAAGATGAGGAATAGAGAAGCTGAGGGCCACAGGCTCAAACCAAAGCTCAAACCAGGGCAGCCATTGCCCCTCACTGTTCTCAATGGCCACCTGCCTCCCAAAGGCAAAGCACAGGACTGGCATCTCTTAGGAGTAAAGGATGTTCATTCTATTGGCAAATTCTCATTCTGTTTTCTGGTATCATCATATATTACTTAAAACGTACATATATTTGGAAAAGTAGTTGACCTGACAAGAATAATTGAGTCTAAACTTGCAGAATTAAACTGTCCCTCCATGGTGAGATTTAGATGAATTCACATTTGTGTTAACCTAATTACTAGTACATTTTATCTTCTCTTGTAGTAAATAACAACAAAGCTAAGTTTTATTATGCTTTTTCTCCTACTAAATGTGTGTCATAGCCATTTACAAACCCATTCGGTGCTATTCTTATCCTTGAGGTTTGTTTATTTGGTTTTAAAATACTTCGCATTGTCTTACTTTAAAAAAAAAATCTTCAATAAAAATAATTGCAAGGAAGTGGGGGAAAGATCGATGACCTGTAATTTATATTTCAATAGAGATACTAAAATAAGCTGCTTTTACTTTTGATTTATTTTAGAGGATGATTTTAAAGCCTTCTTTTGACAGTTACTACAACCCCATACTAAAGCAGAGACTGCTTAAAAAAAAACTCACTCTCCCAAAATATCAATAAAATGAGAAGGAAAAATTAGCTTCACAGCAGGCCACTTTAATGAGACACAGAAGGAAATTGGACAAGGCAGATAATATGATGCCTTTTGGAATACAATAGAGAATAGAATTAGTAAGTATAAAAGAAGTCTCATCATTGTGTAAATCAAACTCCCAGGGTGGGAGGAAAATCACATGTATCCATGAAAAGATGGGCCAGTGGGCATGCCTACATAGTTATGGAGGATTTTCTTGTGTATGAGTTTATGTACATGGATGCAAATATGTCCATAAATATTAGTCTATGCAAATCCTAGTATGCTATCATTATTGTGGTTAACAGCAAATAAACATTATTACTACCACCTGAATTTCCATGGAAAAAAATCAATAAAGATAGGGCACGTGCAGCTCTTGAATATAATGGAACACTTCCCAAGTAGACAAATCAATTCCTTTCAAAAAACAAAATGATATTTTAGAGGAAAGTGAAGTGATTCTCATAGTGCGTAATGACAATCACATGAAAACTAAGGATTCCTCAGGTTCAAAAGGTTCTTCTCACATTAAAAAAAAAAAAAGTCATTTTTCTTAAGACAGACGTAAAGGTCACCAACTTTTGCTGTATCCTTGTTAGAAGAAAAGAAAATACTGACTCATAAATGTATTATTTAAAATGTTGCATACCTAAAGAGGTATCTTATAGAGAATTTCACGAGACACATTTTTAAAGTCTCAAGGAAAAAAGAATAAATTCGCTTTAAATAATTACTGCTAGAATTTATTATCAACTCTAAAGTAGGTCATGAAGACTGGGGTTATGTCTTAAAAATTTCAAGCCATTGAGGGGCTCTTCTACAACTTCAACTTTACTTTGGAAGTGAGAACAATGTAACCTAAAAATGTATACCCTCATATTAATATGAAATTAAAAAAAAAATTCAAGCTGTGATATAAATTCTTGCTCCAGATCAGTTCCTCGATGATAGTTTTAATCAGCAGTACATCATAGTTTTACTTATGTGTTGTCTTCATAAAGTTTACTTGGCATTAACATCTCCCCACACCATGCAGTTGGTGCTGATATAAACATGGTTTGGGTTCCTACCCTCATTTATTCATTCAACATCAATTTCAGAGCTACTGTAAGTCTGGCGCTAGGCTAAAAAGAAAGTTAGATAAGAAGTGAGAGGAATTAAAAGCATGGTGGTTCTGGAGGGAGAAAGACCTAGATTAGGATGTCAAATGTGATGGTGAGTAGCTGTAGCTTGCGAAAATTATAACCCCCAAGGGATCTCCCGTCTAGCCCTTTGCTATGCAAATTTCACTGTAGATATGTGAGTGATATTAGCTGTCCTATGCCACCCTCACCAAACACCCCCCACGGCTGTCCAGTCTCACGCATACCCAGCTGTTCGGATACCCAGTGAGTTCAGTAGGTATCTATTTGCCTAAACCACCAAGGGCATCCTGGGAGAAAACCATAACAGAGGCTTATAAACTAAGTGTAAGGACACTGAATTATTTTCAGCAGAGAGTGGCACTTTTAAGTACAGCAGGTTATACGGCTCAAGATTGTTTCCTGACCCCACAATTTCTCTCGGGGGCTTGTGTCAGATTCCTGGGGAAAGGGAGAGACAAAAATCAAATAAAAGAGCTGTTTCCCCAAACTCATGGGCAACACTAAAACACAAGGCAGCTCTCCTCTGCAATCCGTGACGTGGCAGGCGGCACCACGGACAGGACAGGGAGCTGGTGTCACATCTGCATGGTAGGGGATGGCAGGGGACATTTCTGCTTTGATCAGTATAAAAGAGGAGAAATAAACTCAGGGCAGCCAGGAGCCATGCTTGGGAGCACAGGCCAGCCGACACTCCCAGTGGGACAAAGCCAGGCAAAAGGGTGGAGTTGCTGCTTTTCCAGTTGAGAACACCTCATTTTACCCTCAGACGTCCACAGCAGCAGGAGAGATACACTTGACACATGCCCTTAGGACCTGTAGGTTTGCTGAGGTCATTCTCAGCCCACTTCAAACCCTGTCTCCCACACACGTACAGATTTGAGTGATAAAAACTTGAAAATCAATGAAGATTTAATTGAGTTTGCATCTAAAGAAAATATTTTCATGTTTTTAAAATACATAAATTATCAAATACATCATGAATTCACACAGTTCAAAATACTCTCCCTAATTATCAAAAATAACGGAATTTGGCTTCCAATAGCCTAGTCAAAGTGAGGCTATGGATTCAGAGGACACAGAGTATTATGATGCCACTAATGAGAAGCCTCGCCAAGCCACGGCACCTACACTATTTCATCCATAACAGGATTATGAATTCGTGTGGAATCTGGGGATAACTGCCCCTCCCCCCATGCCCCATAACCAAAAACTGTAGTTTGGCAAATAGCTATCCTACCGAAGTACCATTTCCAGCTCCTCTTGGTCTAGTGGGGTTCTAGAACACAGTGTTCCCAGGTAAACACTGTTATAAAATAAGGATGCTATAGAAACGGGGAAAATGGAAACTTGATCGTTTATTCCCCACAAATTTTACTGTGGGGCTTTCCCTCCGCCACTAAAACACATTTTGGGGCAAACCTCTGGACTGATTTTGGTTGTTTTTCATTTCATTTAATTGGCCAATAGACAGTTTTTAAAACTTCAACCATGATTTGCTCAGCATTTTACGTGACAGTGGAGAAAAACAAGATGCCAAACCTGCTTTCAGATGCCATCTCTGGGGGAGCTGATCATGGCTCACAGCTATAATGCTGGAGTGCTGAGCAGACAAGGAGGGACAGGGCGCTTTAGAAGTATCTGGAAAAGGAACCCAGGCACACTCTGGTAGGGGGCGAGATTCCATGTTTACAGAGAAAGCAGTCTATAAGTTGAGTCTTGAAGTGAGGGTTGGAGTTTATAAGGTTTTGTAGAAAGAGAGACAAATCCAAGCAAAAGGAAGAGAATGTCCACAGGCCTGAGAAAAGAGGGGGAATGATGGATAATACACCCCGGCTGGAGAACACTGTAGGGTGTGTGTGTGTGTGTGTGTGGGTGTGTGTGTAAGAAGGCCTGGAGGTTGGAAGTTGGAATAGATTCCAGGTCCCAAACTGTATTTTCACTTAATAAGCTAAGCCCTGGAAAATCCCAAAAGGACTTCAAAAGTAGAGGACAAACACGGTACCATTTCCTTCCCTTTGGGCCAGGCCACTGGCTCACACCTATCATCCTAGCACTATGGGAGACCAAAGTGGGGGGATCACTTGAGGCCAGGAATTTGAGATCAGTCTGAGCAAGAGTGAAACCCTACAAAAAATAGAAAAACGAGCCAGGGATGGTGGTGCCATCTCCTTGGGAGGCTGAGACTTGGGATGGCTTAAGGTCTGAGGTTGCAGTGAGCTATGATGACACCACTGGCACACTATCTGGGATGACAGAGCAAGACTCTATCTAGAAAAGAGAAGAGAAGATGAGATGAGATAAGATAAAAGAAAAAAATTTCAGTTTGGATTGAAAGGCTTGAAGGAGGGACACAGTGAGAAGACTAGTTCAAAGAAACAGACAAGAGGGTCCCTCCTGGCAGGGACAAAAGCGACACTGAGGGAAAGGCAGAAAGGCGTCGGAGGTTATTGTCCGCCCCTGCGGTCACCAGAAAGAACGCAGGAATTAAAATATCAGAAATGTCAATTCAAACAAGTTGGAAAGGAACAGACAGGCCTAATAAAATACACTAAGAAAGTATAGTAATCAGGAAAGAAGGAGACACGTAACCACTTCCAGTTTAGGACAGGAGTCCTCAATCTTTCAGACTGCACAGTGGACAGGCCTTTATTACGAGCACCCTAGGAACGTTTTCCTAAACACTATGCTTCCACTTCGAGTCTCACTTTCTATTTTGATTTCCTATAGCAGTAACTCCAGAAGCTAAAATTAAGATTTACTGGGACACAAGAGAGGGTACAGCAACCGAGAGAGAGAGAGATTGCAAAGCTCAATCCTGAAAGCCAGTTCGGGGACTCCCAGGAACGCTCCTGCACTGTCCCTGCTCTCCTGTGGCCCCATCCAACCCGTCGCACCATCCCGCCCTCTCTCTCGCACATGTGTACACTTGAGTTTTGAGCCATAAATCTTGCAAAGTCTGTCAACTGACAGCCTAATAACATGAAAGGAGTATCTGCAAACAAGATGGTTTCGAGCCATTGCTCATGACCCTGAACAAACCAGGGCCTGGCTCCCTTTGCAGTTTGGAGTCTCCCCTTTAATCACTTAACTGGACAGACTGACGTGACAAGTAAGAAACAAAATATGAGGTCTCTGTTTGCAAGACATCTACTGTTCTCATTTACTCTTTCCCGAACCGTTAACTTGAGCTTGTCAGAGTTTGAGGCCTAATCAATGTATAAATGAGGGACAGGTGATAATCTGGACTTTTCTGATTATATTATTATTCACCGGAATGCAACCTTTTCCAGCTTTCTACCTGGTAATCATTGAGGATTATTCAAATAACAACGTGGGAGGTTAAGGGCTAAGGCTGTGGTTATCAATCTTGGCTGCAGAGAAAAAAAAAAATCACCTGTGGAGTTCCATCGTCATTGGGGTGCAGGGGTATTTTAATAGTTTGATTCAGATGCCCAGGTCCCAAACTTAACCTAATAAATCAGAATTTCTGACTGCGAGGCCCAGGCATTTTGATAAACATCCACTGTAAATCCTGATGTTCAGTCACACTTAAAAATAAGAGGTTATCTGGGATACTCATCTAGTTTTCAATAGCTATGGAAACCAGGGATCCATAAAGAAATGTTTCCCGTCAGAGACACGCCAAAACACAGATTCTTAGTAACTACCAAGGCTTTACTGAATCAGAATCTTGGGAAGTCGGACCTAGAAATTTAAGTTTTGATGAACTTCCTTGGTGAATTTCAGATTCACTACCTTTGAGAAGGCTTTAAAAGGATTACAAACAGCTGCTTCGTTTTCTTGTCATGTGAATCCCAGCAGCTCTTAGCAAGACTTAGAGACATGGAAAGAATCTGGGAGATACTCACTGAGACCATGGCAACGACCATTCCAGATACTGGTAAAGAAGGAGAATGGGGGGTGGGGCACAATTCAAAAACAAGGAGATAAGTTTCCCGCCTTCAGGAAAGAGATTCTTCTCAGTGGAGAGAATAATCACCCACCAGTGTATGAATGAGATGGCAGAGTAACAGAAAGAAATGCAAAGAAACGCTAACGGAGTGCATTTACAGCCAATCTTTTGCTTCCAGAAGTATGGGTGCGGAGATTGAGAGCTACTTTTCGATTAGAACACACTCTTTGACAGGCCTTACCTAAAAGCCTAAAAAGTATATTCTGCATTTGTCTAAAAACTCCATGAAGGATGCAAATATCTCCAACATTTGTTAGTTATACTTAGAATCATACTTCCATGCTTAGCATGGCAATTAGATAAAGTTATATTCCTCCTCTTCACCTCGGATTTGGTCGTTTTGAGTCCCTTTTGTTCAGTTCTCTGACATCTTTAATGTAACAAGGATCCGTTTCCCGCAGTTTTACACATAGGATTTTGGGTTAAATGAGAAGGATTGTGTGATAATGTAAATAGGGAGCCCCCCAAAAGGGGAAAAGCACCCCCAAACTAAAATAAAACTAGGACACACCAAAAGAGTACAATGGAAATTTGGGGTGACAGTGTTTCTATGGAAGCAGTATGGCTCTTGGGAAACTGTTTCCATAAAGGTAGAGAAACCATCAGTTCCCTGCACTGAAGCGAAGTGCTTGCACACTGGAGGCCGAGGCACAGCCTTTTACACACATGTGCACAAATAAACACACGCTTAACTACGTACCCATAAACTGCAACTACAGTCTGCAAAACAGAATACATACGTACAGCATCTGTGTCATACGTACTTCCTAAGTCTGTGCTTCTGTGAACCTTCACATTCACTCCCTGCCCATCCCTGGTGGGCACTTGGGGAAGGCCACGCAACCCATCAACCAGCACCAGAAGGGCCAACCACCTTAGACCATCTTAGGAACTATAACATGCACCGAGAAAATGCAGAATGGGTATGATCATGATCTGCTAACTATACTAAAAATAAAATATGAGTCTCACTAGAGAAGCCTGCCCTGATGTTACAGACCTGGTAACTAGAGACCTCTGGTTCCACCAGGTTCCATTAAAAACAATTCCAATGAAACTTCTGAGACAAGCAAAAACGCAAATTAAAAAAAAAAAAAGCTAACAAATGTTGAGGGGATTATATTTACCGTAGAAAGCACACATGATTACATTGTCAAAGATCAGTGGAGAGAAACTTACCAATACTGTGTGTTAAATACAGTAGAACTTCTGTAAGTTGATTGACTATCCGAGGGACTGTAACACACTGGTCAACATATAGAGATGGTCAACATAAGCAACTAGGCCTACTGTACTGCAAATTAAATGTGGTACATGTCCAATCTGTAAAAATTAGGTCAACTTAAGGAGGTGGTCAGTGTAGGGAGGTGGCCAGCTATGGAGGGGCTATTGTGATATTTAAACATAATAATCTGTCTTAAGCTAAATCATCAGCCAGGTATCAATGCCATCCACAGCCTGCTGTGGTTTAAGGAGCCTGCTAAAATGAGCAAGTTTCCTAACAAGTGACTGGATGGCTGCAAATGAGTGAACAGTCTACAGCCTACAGGCTAAGGAGGGTTCAAGTTGGAATAAAGAAGGTCCACTGTGAAATGTCCTGTTCCCTGTGTTATTATATACATTGCATTGGAAACACAGTTGAGATAAGTGAAAGTCCAAGATGATTTTAGACTTTGATGTCCTATGTTTCCCGTATTTTCGAGTCCCCATCCCTGCAAACACTCTGAACTATGCCTTTTCTCTTGTATCTGGATTTACAGCTTCAGGCTATAGACAAACAGCTAATTTCTAATGATTATTTGTCAACTTGCAGACCAAACTGTTGTCGTTAGATGTGATAACACAGCATTTCACAACACACAATACATTCGGGGCAGCCAAGCTTTTTTTCCATTTGCTTTAGAATTGGTTACTGCATGGAATAATCACAGAACACTTCTTAACACAAACTTGGGTTGTGCTTAAAGTGAATCTTAGACCCAGGTAAGCAGCAATAACCAGCAGCATTGATTGGGCCTTTCTGTAGGCTAAGAGCTGATTACCATGATCTCATTTATTCTTCTCACTAACATAATTAGGAAGATGCTATTATCACCCTCACTTTTTAGCTGAGGAAAGTGAAGTAATGTACAGGGTAAGTAATTTCCTTAAGACCCCATTGTGGGCTAACATGGTTAGTGCCTGACTTCACATACACGCAGTCTAATTCCAGTTACTCCTTTTAACTACCACACTCTTGCGTCTCATCTAGAGAACACACTCAGAAAAATCATATGGAGCCCCCAGAAAACACAAATGTGCTATTCTGATTGTTATATTCGCTGTGGTCCTTGATGATGATTGCCCAAACAGAATCCCATAGAGAAATGAGTGTCAAAACAACCTAGAAACAGATCTCAAAGTTTCTATCTCCAAAATTCTTTCTCTGAGAGTCCACATTTTAGACTGAGAGCCATGTGTCCATTTTTACACCCAAGGGCTACCTCTATATTAAAGGGATAGTTATGCTCCAATCTCCTCTCCCTGAACTAAATTCTGTGGGGGGCTCTTCAGATAGTGTGCGTACACACAGGGGTATCTAATTTTAGCCAGAGGGCTATATAGTAGGTCCTATTTTCATTATTTTCTTGAGACAATCAAATTAATAACACTCAGCAGCTCACTAGGCTTTTGTTACACCAGTCCCTGAGTCTTTCCCATTCAAAAGATACACTGCTCTCCCTGACCCAGGACAGTGTTTTAATTTGTGGGTAAAACGGATCCTAAATAGCTTTGCCATTTGTTTCAAGAATGAACATAGCACTTTAATTTTACAAATGGCATGTAGCTGCCATCACAGCCCAGGGCGGCCCAAGACAAGGGCAATCAAAACTGAAAACACCACCTTGCAAATTCACAGTAATCCATCAACAGCATTAATTGAGTGTCCACATGGTTCAGAGCCACAGTTAACAAAGTTACTTCATGGAAGTCTCAGTTTCAAGGATGCAGAGTCAACATCAGATCACGGGTCAGGGCAATCTTCACTTTGGAAAGAGTGGTCACCTTGGCATACCAAAACAAGAGTTCATTTTCTTTTTTAATTTAAGTGTTTCAAATATTTATTTATACAGAAATTCATTTATTCTTCTTTCATCAAAATAGCATCACCACATGAACATTTACTGGGAAGAGGATAAAGTAGTGAAAGTGTCCCAGATGCAAAGGTCTAGAGGGGTCGTTGGAATGACTGCCTTGAGTCGTTTAGCAAATGTTCTGTCCAAAGATGCATCCAGAAAGGGGGACGCTGTGTGCCAAAAGATACTACTTTTTTTAAGAAAAGTGATAAACACTGATTTTTATGTGACAGTTACTAATGTTCAAAGTTGGTAATTACTTCAAACATAATTTGAAAACCATTGTGTAGGCCAGGTTTAGCCCTTAGTTTAAAAAAAAAAAAAAACTCCTAGGGAAACTAAGGTCAAAACAAAAAATCTTGTTTACTTTCTAAAACCTTTTAAAGAAAAGAAAGCTAACTTATCTAGTACTTGCTATGTACCCATCTTTGCATGCTACCTTATAAAAGAGGATTTACCATTCCCATTTTACAGATGGGAAAACTGAGAGAGGTATCAAGTAAGTTTCCTAAGCCAGTCAGCTGGTACATGCAGCCAGGCCTGCCTACCTCCAAAGTCCATATTTTCCCCACCACACTCATCTGTGACAGGCTCCTGATAGAAAAATTGAAGACAATTTCAGAACATATGACCATCTGAAACAGAATTTAATGAAAATCAAGGTAAAAGAGATGGGATTTACCATTTAAAGAAAAAAAACTGACTTAGAGAAATGGTTTGTTAATATATGGTATCACGGTGCTAATTCAATCTAATTAAACATCTCAGATGTCATGAGGGAAGCTAAAAGTTAACTACGCAAGTTGTTTAAAATGTAAGCTAAATAAATATTTACCATTTTGGTGTCTAGAAAACCAAAAGCACAGGACTCAAAGAAAAAGAATCATATTTTCATTAACATTTTCCATGGAAAAGGTACCCTAGTAAGTTCTTGACTTACAATGGTTTGTCTTACAATTTTCTAAAGTTACAATGGTGTGAAAGTGATACACATTTGTTATAATCCATACTTTACATTTTGAATTTGTGATCTTTTTCTCTGACGATGCTGGGCAGGGGCACCAAGCCACAGCTCCCAGGCAACCACTCGATCACACAGGTAGACAACTGGGCTCTCCAGGGCAGCGTGCCAGAATGTTTTGGATACTGTGTTTTGTGTTTGGCATCCTATCATGTTACAAAAGGCCTGTCTTTCTACCTGTGGTACCATATTCGATAAATGAGATAGTCGACACTTCGTTTGCTTACAAAATGGGCTTTGTGTTAGATGATTTTGCCCAACCGCAGGCTAATGTACGTGTTCTGTGCACACTTAAGGCAGTGATGATGTCCAATAGGTTAGGTGTAATTCAATGACTTTTCAACTTGCAATATTTTGATGATAAACTTACAATGGGTACATGGGGATATACCACCATCATAAGTAAAGGAGCATCTGTGATCTGGTCTATTTAGTGAGTTGATGAGCTAACTCTAGGAGAGAACAGGACTTCCTAGACCTCATAATCCTGGGCAGTTAAAACCATCTACTGCTCCCACTCTCCCTCTGTGTTAGTCAAACAGTCTTTAGAGACAGTCACAAGTGGGCCAAGGAAACATTTCTACTGAGGCGGTTTCCATTTATCTTGGTAATTCAAACTCTCAGTCTCTCTCTCTCTCTCTCTCGTTCTTTCCCAAGAAGGGCTACTGCAAATGAGTTTCTGAGTCTTAAGTCTAAAGACCTACAGTGACTGTGTAGACCTTTTCCAGCATCTTATTTAGACCAGTTCTCAATCTCTGGACGGCAACTGAGGCTGCTTTATAGCATAACTCTGCTATTTGAACCCGTTCTCTCAGGTAACACATCTGCAGGTTTCTTCTTCATCCTTTCCTCTGGACAAAGTATTAGGGAACATACATTTAAGTCATAACAGGAGTTAAATCCCGGTTTAAGCTATAAATTTCTTTCATTAAGAAGTGTATATGCAAAATTGCATAATTTTACCTTATACTTTAATGTCACATCATACAGTCATTTTCTGATGGGAAATTTGACTATTTTCATATAGCAAAAAACAGGACAAAGTTTAAGTAGGTAGTGGGATTAGTATAATTCCGACGCCATCCTACTCTGCTCACCGGTGGTTTCAGAGCATCCATGACACGGGAAACGGGAACCTGCGGTTTTCTCAGTCTCAGGCCTGCTGTGTTTCTCATGGTGTGAGCATCTCACAATTGGGCGATTCTGGTGTTGAAAGAGAAGTATGTCCATCCTGCTTCAAAGGCCCCTAAGGCAAGCTGTCTACATCCCTTCCTTCTCATTTGGGAAAAACTGGCCGCACTGCATCCCAACTGAGGAATGGTGTATTGGTCTCCACTGTTAAGATTTACTGGGGATTTTCAAGAGGAATTCATAATTCCTAACACCCATCTGAAATACTGACTTTCTGACCCGCCTCTCCCATTTGCATTTGACTCCACTGAAACGCGATGGAGATGGTGCCTACTTCAATATAGCCCCACTGGCTTCTCTGCCAACACAGTCTGATCATCTTGCCCTGATGCGCACTCAATATTCTGTCAATCCAATCTGCTTCAATCTGCACTCACTATGAATGACAAGGGTAAAAGAAATAAACCCCAACTAGTGACTGAATAGCACAACACAGTCTAATAACAACGCACGGAAATAACAGCCATGGATTCTGTTCTTTTTACCTACTTATATTGTTTTATGCCTCTCTACTCACTGTGTATGTGCAAATTATTTCAATTCCATGTTTCTCCATTTCCTCCTATGTATCGGAGACCCATGATGTGACCCACCTCATAGAGTGGTGCCTACTGAATGATGCACTACGTGAGAAGAAGCGTGCCTAGCATATAATACGCAATTTAAAAAATTAGCTCTGGTTATCATTCTTGCTGTTTTCTATTTTTGTAATATATTGACTATTGTGTTAGGTTCTAGGAGGCAAAGATGAAACAGATAAGATCATTATCTTTGGATAGCAGAAAGTTCAGTGGGAAAGAAAAAAGTCAATAACCACAATTCAAAAACGGCCTTCTATAACATACGGCTTCTTAAAATGTGGTCTCGATTTTTCAAACAGGTGTGTCTACAAACCATTTTTTTTAGCTCCAGGTATCTAAAATGTAAAACAAATTCAACTTTTCTTTCTTTTCTTTAGTGATATCAAATTTGTTTTCCATGAAGTACCTCCTGTCTAGAAATAAATCAGAATTCAGCTCAGAGGTTATAAAACACAATAATTTTGCAGTCAAAAAAACCTTCTTTGAATACGTGTATGGTCTGTGCAATCATATTTCTACATCAAGGTACAGAGATTTCAGAAGGTGACGAGAGAGGACAGTTGAACAGACGCTTTTCCTAAAGGACAAAAATTAGTAGACCATAGCAAACATCAATAAAAAGAGAAAGTATATCATTTAAGGGGGAAAGGTCTTTTGCAAATCCCCTAAGTCAAGAAGGCCCATGAGCAGCTTTGGGTGTATTTAATAACATTAGGCAGGAACACTGAACTATCTGCAAGAAGGGCCCACAGCATAAATCATACATCAGCCCACATATTTCAAGATCAAAGCTATAAAGCAAAATGATTTGTGTGAGCAACCAAATAGCTCTAATATATTACAGCTCTTCTCAGAGAAGACTTAGGCATATTGGTTATCCAAATTAGGATTTTGTTGTTGTTCATGGAGCCAAAGGACAAATACATGCTATTGGGCCTTTTTGTTCCCCCACAACCCCACCTACAGGACACTTCTAATGAAAGCAAAGCCTTCTCCAGCACACCTTGATGCTATTACTGGCATCAATCTAATTCACTAAGAAAAGTCCTATGGGCTTTTAAGAACATATGGAGTATTAGGAAAAACTATCCAGATCTCTATCTAGTTAATTCTTACCAAGATAGTGTCATATTTACCAGGATTGTTTAATTTGCTCCCCCCAAAGTAGCGAAGTACTATTCTTAGCTTCTTCCAAAAGTTACAAGATTTATCTAAGAACCATGTTCTAGCCCCAAATCTGAGACAATCACAGAAGCAATGGATTAGTATGCATTTTCACGGAGATTATACATGTATATTCCTGCGCAGCCATATTTAGGCTCGCTGTTTTTTTTTCTAAGTTCTCATAAAATCATATACTATTCCATTATTGGAAATATCTTTTAAAATCCCATTTTGTTCCCATTTTACAAACATCTGATATTTCTACAATTTAAAAGAAAAAAAAGATTGAAAATAGTAGGCAAGCGTGAAGACGCTACGATCAGTGTGCACACGTGTTTTCTGCGTTCCACGAATGACTACAAAGGTCTCCTGATTTTTCCCTACAGCTAAGTTTTCTGTTGCTTGTCTATTGCGTTGCCAGTGTCCCATAAGGAAGTGAGCTGCCCTGCATGCAATGTGTCTGACTCAGAGTTTCCTCAACGATGTTGATACCGTTCTCACCAGACGGTAGATACCCAGACAGTCACTTTAAACACACGATGTATCCATGCTTTTATGTTTCAAGCAGCATATTGAAAAAGCCCTAAATATATGGAACATTAGCAAAATTCTAAGTTTCAAAAGTTTTTCCAAGTAAGTCTTACTAAATGTGCCACATTGTTTCACTGTGTGGATTTCGTTTTTTCTGTAGCACGTAGAGAGGTTCTTGAGTCAATATGTTTTCAGTACAGAATCTGGAGCCAAACAGCAAAAGGGTTCGGTTCCTAACTCTCCTGTTTTCTAACTATATGAACTTGGCAAGTGAGTGAACTTCCATGCCTCAGTTTTCTCACCTGTAAAATGTAGATATTGAGAGTACCCACCTCAGTGGTTTTGTCTTTTTTTTTTTTTTTGTGAGAGTTAATGAACTAATGATCGTAAACACACAGAAAAATGCCTAGCACAGTTATCACTCATTATGTATTGTGTAATTATTTACTTTAGTAACTATATATATTAATAATTTCATGCTATCTGTATTGCCTTTGTTCACAAGGTTTAAATAAGCTAGTCTGCAAATGCCTTATATTTGATTCTGATTTTCTGCAGGGCCTTTAAAAGGGAGATGAAAAATTATAGGACAGATAAATGTTCGGGTACACAGAGTTACAGCTAATCACATGACATCTGGCAAAGTTGGTGTTAACCAGGAAGAAATCTTTAGTAAAGTAAGAGTTCTAACTCTGTTTAGTTTATTTGATATCACGACCAACGACAAAACTCAGGTTGTAAAAAATGCTTTTGCAATGATACAAAATAAAGAAAACTTAGACAAATGGCTATGATGCCAGATGATGGAGCTACTATCCAAAAAGATTTCAACAAAAATGATTAACATGAAATAACATTAATGAATGTAAAGTTGCAGAAAGAAGTTGAGGTATAAGCATAGCATAAAAGAGAAATGGTTTCAAATAGTTCAAATAAGGTCTTGGTAGACTGTGCATTCAACATGAATAAACGTATTGTGTTACATTAAACATAGTCAATGTGCGGGGATGAGCCACTGCACTTGGAATATTACACAGCCTTACAAAAAGATGGAGACTTTACCTCTTTTACATTTACATGGGTGGCAATGGAATATATCCTACTTAGTAAAGTATCTCGAGAATGGAAGAAAAAATATCCAATGTACTCAGTTCTATTATGAAACCAACTTACAATCACTCATACTTTCATATAAAGAATAGATCACAACTATGGCCCAGGATGAAGGAGGGAGAAGGGGGGTAAGGAGAGGGGTGGGGGAAGGTAAGATCAAGGGAGGGTGAATGGTGGGATCACACCTATGATGCATAATGCAAGAGTACATGTCAGATCTCTTAGTATAGAGTATAAATGTTTGAACACAATCATTAAGTATAAGGGTTGAGGTATATATGAACCAACGCGATGTAAGTGTTCCTAATTGTGTATGAAACCAGCACATCGTACCCCACAAATGCATTAATGTATACATGATCTACGTGTTTATGATTTAATAAAATATATACATAAATAGATACAATACAATAAAAATAGGTAATGTCATTTTGAGGTGTGTTAATTAGGATGGTTACTCCACATGAACATGCTAATAGCTTTACTACTTCTGCACTTGCTGGAGAACATGGAATGTTTTCATTCTGAGCGGTGCACCCAAAGAAAGAATGCGTCTCCAGAATGCGTCCCCAGATGGCCACTAGAATGGAGGCACATCGGACTGGGGGGTGGGGCCGCCTGTGGTCTTAAGGCCACATACGGCCCTCCAGATCCCCAAGTGCAGGCCCTCAACCAAATTTAAACTTCACGAACAAATCTCTGTATAAAAAAGACTTGCTCTGTAAAATTTGGATTCAGTCATAAGGCCATATTCAAATATCCAGAAGGCGACATGTGGCCCCCCAGGCTTCAGATTCCCCTAATACATTCCATCCGAAACAGAAATATTTGAAATAATTGCTTTCAATTATTTGAACGATTAACACAGAACTTATTCTTTACAGGTCCAAAGGCAAAATTAAATTGAATTATAAGAAATCAGATTTTGGGCTCAAAAATGAGAAAATACATGCTCACATTGAAGCTATTTAATGGACTCTTTCATGAATCACGGAATTCCTGGCTTCTGGAAATCTTAAAAAAAGATCTCCATAATAATGCATTCGTTCGCTCAGTTGATCAACAAGTATCGATTATTTTGTTACGTTTTGCAGAGCCCTGTATTAGACCTCATGAATAAAATAATGAAGAAAGAACATCATCAGCATGAAGTGTCCCCCGTAAGCCTGACGCTGTGCGAGACAATTCCAAACACATCGTCTCCCTTCCTCCCCTATGGGTATTACACTGCCATCCTTACTGCAAACTCTTCTTTATGCTGCAGCCTAAAGGATCTTTAAAAATAAAAACTATGCCCCTCCTTTAAAATACGCAGTCACTTCCTATTGCTTCTAGAATAAATGCTGCACATGGACCACATGGGCTCCCCTGTCTGCAAGCTCAGCTCCACTCACGGCCTCACTGCTCTGTTCTCGGGCTGGTACTCCATAGGCCCTATTGCCTCTCAGCACACAGTTTCCTGCACCTGGGGGTGTTATTGCCTCCCTCCCTGACTACACCCACTCCTACTTTTCCTTCAGATCTCAGCTGAGCTCAAATGGCACACTGTTGGGAAGGAAGTTAGAAATATAAACTGAGCCCCCAAACTATGCAAAGTCTATTATTGTTCCTCACACTTCCTCTCCGTAACCCTTGCCAAATTGTGATTATACATTTGTTTGCAGCGCTATTTATTTGATGCATGTCTCCCCCCATTTGCCTGAAAAGTTCCAGAAAGGAGAACCCGTCAGATTCTGTTTGTTTTAGAAGGTGATAAAGTATATCAATGATGAAAACTGCCTTTGGAACGAGGCCCACCTGAGTTCCAATCCTCACTCTGCTACTTACTACCTGTGTGACCTTCACAAGTGTTTGATTTCTAGGTTCCTTAAGTCATAAAAAGCGTTGGTAATATAGAACGTGCTGAGAGGATTAAGAGCGTTCACATGTGTAAAACACCTGGAACAGTGCCTGGTACACAGGCATTCCATAGTAATATCCATTATTATTTGTTTGCCATTGTATGCCGGAGCTCTGCATGGGAGGTATTCAGTAATACTTGCTGAATGAATGAATGAGAAAACCAACAATGAGAATTTATAGATGAATTCTGGCTTCAATCCAGGACTGTAACAGCCGAAAGCCAACAGAATATACTGCTTCTTATCCTGTGATCTCAACTAAAAATCATAAGAAAGGCAACAACAAAATGTTATTTGGGTGGAGGAGGGGAACGGTAGCATGAATAATAATTTGATTGGGAAAATCAGTTAAAATAATCATGGATGTGAATTTGAGCTTAACTTTAAGAACAAATGGGATATGACCAGGCAGAAACAAAAGTAAAAGGCATTATTGTCCAAAAAAACAAAATAATTAAGACTAGCAAAGATAAAAAGTAACCAAGATCTAGGGAATCTTTGTGTGGGAACAGAGGTTCAAAGGTTGAATCATAAAGGTAGCCTATGACCAAACTAGGCTAAGAAGTATGAACTTCATTATGAAGAAAACAGAAAGGTATCAAAGCTTTCATACACGCCACAATCTTAATAGTTATTTGGTTTTTGTATTCACTGTTTCACTTTTTCTAGAAAATCTTGATTAGGCATTGGAGATGAACAACCATGTAACCAATATTGAAATAAATACTCTAAGCAAAGTATCATGTGACCTTTAATCCCAGGAATAACAATGAAGATAGGAAGCAGAAAAGAGACAGTAAAACTAATTGCCCTCAAACAAGAGATTGGATGAATTAACTGTGGTATACATAATAAAATGTAGAACACTATGTAGTCATTAAAAAGATATAAAAAATTAACTATACGAAATAAAAAGTTCATGCCCTTAAGCAAAAATTAGGCTCTAGAAACATTACAGTGTGATTCACTTTATATTAAAAATATCCATATCATTAATAAATGTTGAATCTTGACTACTATACAAATGTGTATTTCTAAATGAAAGACTGTTTGCCAAAATCTTACTGGTCATCATCTTTGCTTCACAGAATTAGCACTGTATTTTTAAAATTATTTTCTTCTTTTGACTCTTTTTGTCCTAGCATTTTTCCAGTGAACACGAGATGCTTTTGATGAAAAGAAAAATTATAAAATATATTGAAAAAAAGAATAAAAGTAGGTGAAAATGTCAAAAGAAATCCTTGTTGGTAGAATCATCAGAACATGGAAATAGACTGGCCCATAAGGAAGACAAGAAAGGGGGGAGATTCCATCTGATTTCGTATGATCAGAAGACTCTGCCATTGACATAGGAAAAGCATTCCGATGCATTCCATTGGCCCCATCTCAAGGATATTATTCTATTCAGGGCTTTCACTTTGCGTAGCTCAGAAGCATTTGAGTATCAGATCCAACAGAAAGACAACTTCAGATGGATATACTTAATAGTATCGTATTTTATTGATGTAATGGATTGATCTAAGACTTGGCAATGCCAAATCTCCTGGGAAAACAAAAAGAAGAGGCTACCTTCTGAGCTATAATTACGATACTCTTGATCTCAATTTTAAATTTCATTATTAACTATCTGTTAAAAAAAAAAAGAAAAAAAAGAAAGATGCATAGAACAAGGAGAGTATTCACATCAAGGAAAAGAATCAGTGTGAAAAAGCACAGCCAGAAATACCTTTTCTTCCTACTTGCACTTTATATGAGGGTTTTTACAGACCTGGTCACTGTGATTTTTTGGTTACCATTTATGTATATATTAGTTTAAATTTACATCTCTGTCCCTCACCTCTCGCCTTTTCTTCAGTATCATTTTTCTCCCATCTACAGGACAATTACTTGAGCACCCTGTCTCTGAATCTATTATCACCCCTTCCTAGTGTGTTCTATGCCAACTATCTTCCTCACTACCACTTATCCTTGAGATTGTCTGCTTTTTGTTAATGGAATCTAGCATTGTCTTTCTGACACGAGCAAAAAATCAGCTGTGTCTCAGTCATCTGTTCAAAATCCAATCTTGTAGAATATGGGACCCGATTCCTTGGGCAGTCTTCCGGGGTTTAAGGACAAACCAAGTTTGACTTTAAAATGGCCTATTAATATCACTACTTAGCAAAAGAGTTTTAATGTAAAATCTTTCAGAAAAATCTTTACTACAGCAAAAGGAGTATGTACCGTCTGCTGTTCTTATAGATTTTAATGGATTTTTAATCTACTGGTGGTGGGCTGTAAATTCAGACTCAAAGGAAACACAAGTGCAACTCGATGGGAAGTTTTATTGGATTGCTTACAGAGAATTATTGTTATGATCAAAAGCGGGGAGTGAACAGAGGCCAAGTGATTCTCTTTCCTTTTCAAGTAATTCAAATGCTTCATTTCTTCTTGTGTACTTCCTAAGCTAGAATTCAAATGAATGAGGCAAAAAGCCAGATTTAGGTAGTACAAGAACAAAGGAGGGAAAGCAAAGTTTTGGGAAATCCGCAAGTGACAAAGAGCTCCCTCAATACCTTGAGATATTCACACCCCAGCATTGTTAACAGTTTATCCAGGACATTTTTATTCTTTGTAATAGCAAATGACGTATCTATTATGTATAGTCTGTACAGAGAAATAAAATTAGTCAACCAATAACTATGTATTCAGTACACAAAAGTGAAATAAGAAGGCATTATTTCTAAAACAATGGGTGAAGATTTTGCAAAGAAGAGGACATTTTGAACTGGGTCTTAAAGGATGGCTAGCATGTAGTATATAGAAATTTATATGTAGTATATAGAAGTCAAGATAAAAATCATCAGGAAATCGAGCAGAAATCCAAAAATGGGAGAAAAATGCAAAGCATGGATAATGGATATTAAATAACATAGTTGACTGTAACAGCAAGGAAAAGGCCATAAGGTCTTCAATAACAAGCTAGAAAGTTTAGCTGTGACTCAGTAGGCCATTCAGGGAGCCAGGGGACCAGAGCTGTGATACAGGAAGACCAATCCATCTATATTATACCCTAGATCATGGTAAGAAGAGGCTGAGAGTAGAAAAACCATGTGAAGGATTAGCAAAATGCTATGGGTGAGAAGTGACAGGGCCCCATATATTATTATCTAATGAAGATGTGTGGCTATGAAAAGTGATTTCCAAAAAATGATTTGTTGCAATATGATCTCCCATGAGCCCCAGTGATCATGTTTGAGGTATATACCACCAGAAAACATTATCTGCATGGATAGAAATCCTAAATTGAAAACCCACCCTAGGTCCGTTAGGGTCCCATCTCATTTTTGCTACAGTAATTTTCTCCACTTGCTCTCACTCATTAGCAATTTTGGAAACTCCCTCAATAGTCAGGGCTTTGTGACAGCTCTTAGAACTTGAACTCCTGTGATAGTTAAGTCCATCAGCATTCAAAGTCTCTCCCTGCCTCCCTAACTGCTAAAGTATTTGATGAAAGCATAACAAACAGGAACCTTCCTGTTCTCCAGTACTTCAAAAGCCTAAGAGCTAGGGATCCATTCATATCAAATAAGCCCTTATTTGTCCTTTAAACTTGTAAGTTGGAAACTATGGAATTTTTTTTTTAAATAGGAAAGTTCTTTCTCATAGTCAAGTAGTTAAGTGATATTCAGGACACATACTATTTGGGGTGGGGGTGGGGGTGTTCTGTTGATAGGTGATCTCAAACATCAACCCCAACACTGCACCAACCATGAGTGTGTGGATAGTTTCCAAGCAAGTACCCCTAGTAAACCTAAGTATTTGCACATCTCATCTAAGAGATCTCATCCAAACACTCAATTCTCCCTTGATGGAAGGTTGATAACTGGCTTCAAAATGAGATCTTTGTACTTGGGGAAATCAAGAATCAATGTCCACAATTCCACATATAGCTCTTCTTTTCTAGTCTATAGATTCTGGTTCTTACCCTCAGTTCCCTCGTGTTATTTTTCAAATAAAGGCATATTTCACTTTCTTTCTCATTGGCCTTATGCCCTGTTTTCTTCCTAGTAAAAGTGAAGATTTGATGTGAATAATTTTATGTACATATGCTTTATTGAATTAGGAAATCAAGACATTGCCCAAATTTTAACACACAGAGACAAGTTCCAAACACTAAGCTCACCAATACCCTCCAACTCTTACAATAGGAAAAGAGGCCCTCTTATTTGGCCAAACAAAATGTATGTCAATTCAAAAGAGGAAATTCGGCAGTGATATAATTACTCTGCAGTGTCTGTTTCCTTTCAGTTAGGCAATGAGAAAAATAAAAACGTTTCATGTGTTATCAACTGTCCCAGTCACAAATACCTGCTTCTTTTAGACAAAGTGAGATTCTGGAGGATACGGTGACCAAACTAGTCAGCACCAAAAACACAAAGGTAAGCCTCAATTTCAAGAAACCAAGCAGAATGGTGTAAACACATGAATACAACCCAGAAGTTCTTCTACTGGGATGAAATCCACTAAAGAAAGGAGACCTGTGTTTTTCTTTGTTGTTGTTTTTTTTGTCACATCTTAAGTTTATTTACAAACTCAAATAGTGTGCTATTGAGTAGAAGAGTTTGATCTCTTTCAAATAGAATACACCCTTTAAAATGCTCTTCATATCTGTTAAATGGATGAATGAAAATATCTTTACTTCTTAAGCAGTTGGTGTCTTACTATAAAGAAAGGTGCAGCAAATCCAGATCCAAAGTACAAAGTCATCATAGCTAGCAACCGCCACTTATTTTCCACTGAAAATGGCAAATTCTTCCCGGGGCCCTCCTCGTAATGGCTCCTACGGACCACAGAGGTCATGAATCTCTGGACGCTCTGTGCCTACGTGGCGCTTTGGAGAGCTCCGCGAAAGGCCGAGACCTGTGTTTTTCTTTCCAAAGACCAGGACGTCACATTTGGGTACATACATATATGCATAATATATAGACAGAGATGACAGGGATTATTGAAACTCTGATAAAAAAGGAAAGATATACCAAAAGTAACAAAATGCATTCCTATTATGAAGATACACAATAGTTCTTAAAATACTGTATAAAAGTCTCTTCTTTAGGAAAACCCTCTCTGATTGCTCTTCTCCTATATAAAAGAATGGAGGCAAGATGGGGAAAAGGCGGCTTAGACACGAGAGGTTTTTACAAACTTCTGGGGTTCTATGAAGACCCAGTGACAATATCAATGCCACCGCGTGACACCTATGGACATCCTCCGGTCTCTGTGAATCAGACAGTATTTGCAGCCATTGTTGGTAGCAGACTCTTAGATAAGCTTCTATTTCATGTAAGATGTCACTGATCTGAGGATAAACCCATATTTCATGGGTCACAAAGCGAAAATATGCTAGCAATTATATTACAATGAACCATTGATTTAAGATGCATCTCAATGTCCTATGTTAAAATGACCTAAAATGTGTGTGAAATCAATGAACTATGCTAGAACATTTTTATATAGATTACAGAAACTCCACGTGGGGAAAGCTGACAGTCGGGAGAAAACAGAACCAAATAAAGTAGAAAATAAACTTCTTTTGATTGAGATAAACATGAAAACAGAGAGAAGAAGCAAGTGAGGATGGTGTTCTCAAGAATTTAAGTAAGTTCTCTCTTTTCCTGCCATGTGTGATTGAGATAATAAGTAGCTATCAGAAGATCATAGAGTAAGACAGTTAAAGAGGTTGATACTGATAGAAGCACTTCATTATCTGGCCCCAAAGCCAGGCAGATCTCACATTTTTAGCAGTGCCCTTAATTTGTATATTTTGTTCCTTTACTGAATCTGCACTCAGTTTCCACAATTCTTGCCTCGGTTCTTCTGTCATTGGGCTTTTAATCTTGATGGAGAATGTAGTCTCCTGGAGTAAGTAGGGTGTGTGTCTGCCAAGTCTTCCTGACGCTCAAGGCCAGTTTATCATTTGACTGCTTGCTCTCTGTCGATGCAGTTTCCAGTCACTTGCTCTATCCTTGTTCCCTAGAACACCCCCTCCTGCCAACAGCTCAATGTTCACCTCCTGTCTGACAAGATCTTTTCCAACTCTGAGATCATCTGATCCTTTGTATGGACGTCTGCATGGTGCTAAGATCTGCCAGGGTGCCCTACACCTTGTTGACAATTTTCCCCAATACTCAATTACCAACCTTCTGTAGCCCCATTGACACCTGGGCCCTGATTCTGCCAGGTAGAGATGTTTTCAGATAACTAGGGATGCAGGGAAGGATTACAGTCTTTTCTTTGTTTGCCTGCTGTCCTAGATGTGGCAGAAAGATCCATCAGAGAAAAGTAAAACTATCCAGTATTGGGGAAAGAGCATTCAAAGCTGTAATACTGCACTGGAGAAGATCAAAGCTCCATCATACAGAACCCAGAACAGGTTTAATCTCAAGCCAAGATTCCAGGAAAGCGATGAGGAGTAATTTCTAATTAAGGATCACATGTAAAAACAATCTGATGGAGGACAAATTATTAGGAAGAAAAATACTACAATGTAGTGTAAAGGTTACAAGGTAAAGTATTTGCTACCATTTAGTCAAAACTATTTTGATGTATAAGTCAATTATGTTAAGAATCATTCCTATTTACAATGAAAAAACTGAGAGGGGGAAGCTAAGCAACTTATTCATTTGGAAATGACAGAGTTTGTAAATGTCAGGATTAAACAACAGCTCTTCTGACTCACGGCTTATGTTTTTCCTACTTTATAATGCTGCTGACAGGGTAGGTTTAAAGATTAATGGATAAAATTTATGCTTGGGTTAGGACTAAATTACTTTGAATTCTGTTTTATCATCTTTCTTATTGAATAACAAAAACAACAACAACAAAACTAAAAAAATCAATTTCAACTCTAGGAACATAATAGGATAAATATTTGGTACAGTGATTTTTTTTGGGTTTTGTTTTTCTTTTGGAACAGGTGAAGTATCTTTGAGAGCAATTCATCAAAAGCAGTTCTTTTAATATGGTTGACATCCAATTAATGTTGATTTCATAGAATTTTATCTCTGTGCATTATCAAAAAAAAAGATTATGAGTGAAATATCCTAATTCAAAACATGGCCATGAAAATTATATCAAAATATTTCTCTTAAAGTTGGAGACTTATAACCAGCTGCCTTACAAATCTAAATTTAAAGTGCTTATCAATGGGGGAAAACAATTGACATTTAACATGGAAAGTAACCATGACATTCTTGGAAATAGAACTGTACCAGTGTCTAATTCTAGACGAATTCACACTCTGCATAAACTCCTGTGATCCCTCCCCATGCCCGGCAGCTGTGATTCATTGTCTGCCCTCCCGTATCTTTCTCCAAGGAAAGGAGGGGGGTGTGTCTGAACTATGTCCCACATAGCAGCTGGTGTCTACCGCCATGTATCTGTTCTTCCTCCTGCCTTTACGTCTTTTCATTTGTTCCTTTATATGTGTCTCTTAAAGATAAAAAGAATTAAACTAAAACAGAGAGTAAAACTGTATGGAACACAATTATCAACGCAAGCTAAAATAATGTACATCTAACAACACTCTTTGATTCTGTTCCAGCTCAGCCTAAAGAAACCTCAAAGTCCACAACAGCTTTAAGCCAAAGAGCGACGCAGCAGCACACACAAAAAACTCCAGTTCCATCTATCTCAACCATGACAAGAGTAAAAACCCAAACAAACAAAAAAACAAAAACAGAACCTGCGGGAAGACATTGGAGGCAAAGTATAATTACCCGATTTGGACACTGACCAGAACACCATGGTTAAAATCCTTCTTGCTATAAAGGTTCTGAGGAATCTTTAATGACTACAACTGGTCAGCACCTCATGTCCACATCTCATTTAAAAGATGATGACAACCAGCAGTAAGTCCTTCCTGCCACTGCCGAGGGATTGGAGCCGGTCCTGGCTTAGACAATATAGGGCCACCCGCAGAAATTGCCAGCAACATTTGCTATCATTAGCTGACTTTGCAAAGTGGTCTACAGGAAGTAAACTTCTTAAATGTCTCAAGTACTACTGTCACATTAAACAGAACTCTATCCTACTGCGAGACATCATTCCTTGTCCAGATAAAGAATTATGAATTAACACTCTGTGGTCTTTGGCGGCTAATGCTGAATGATGAACAGACACGTATCAGGGGCATTAGATGGCTACGGGTGAATCTACGTATGTTTACTATCACACTAACTGACTTTAAGAAGTTTCTTATTTTTTAAAAAACGGACTCAAGTGCAATAATTAAAATACATTACGGCAGGGCAAGTGAAATTTGGAAAACTGCCAACGTTTTCAAGAACTTATAATTTTCTTTTTCAGAGGAAAAAGTAGTTTTGACATCTTTGCGCAAAACAGCCACTAACAGTTACTTACAATTTCAGGAAAATCACTGTTTTAATCATGACCTTTCAGCTGTCCTTGATTGAAAAAAAATTGGCCACCTACAGAAATAATTCTGTTGGGCCCTCATCCCTCTCCTGATTGATGGCCTCATGGGGTTCTACATGTTCACAATTATAAATAAAACTATATAAAAGTGGCAGAGCTTAGCGTCCATCTAACTAGGTAAGAATAAAACAGTTCTCTAATTGGCAATAAAAGGGATTTTCTTTAAGGGACATCTTTCCCATGTACCTGTATCAAAATAAAATGGTACATTTTTCTATGATTAAATGTGTGTTCTTTTGGTTACCGTTCACTACAACCATTAATTTAGCATCCATTGTGTAAAGGGCACTGTATTATACTCTGTTGGGGGTGATGGAAAGTGGATAAAACGGCTTCTGTATTTAGAGAGCCTATTATCTGATGAAATACTCAACCAGCTAACACATAATAAATATGAAACCCATATATACAATGTGGAAATATCTGCATGTATACATATAAAAACTGGCTTTGATTAAATGTATTTATATATTAAAATGTATAGTTATACTTAGGGACAATATATCTCTATATTTAAACTTTGATACCTATGTGTATATTACGTCACACCAGAAAACTTTTTATTAAAATATTAGCAAGTTCTAAAATGTTAATCCATGAGCTTTTCAATGGGAATGAAACAAAGATTCTTCCTACTAGTTAAAGGTTTGCCACCTACTGTACAAGCAACAAAAATAGAGCCAGCATTCAGGACTCCATTAGAAGTTTATTGAAGCTATGCGAGGTTGGAAAGCTTTTAGGAGTTCAGCACAAATCATTCAATACACCAAAAAAAAGACTTAAAAAAGATTTTCCCTTTGTATTCAATTTCTATAAGTGATCTCCGATTTACAACCTTATGCTCGACCCAGAAATTGTATTAATCAATACAATTATCCTTTGGAAATCCTTTTTGCCAACTACAGTAGTAGTTCATAGTCTAGAGAGAAAGATAGAGAATTCCTTAGACAGTAAGCTTAATGGCAAGATTAAGCTGTATTGGAAGGCTGGTATTAGAAATGGCCATGGTATGGGCTTCCATCCTGTGTTTTGAGAGATTAGAGAAATTAAGCTGTCCTTTTCTTTACAACACAAAGCAATTATCCACTAGTTGCAGTCTAAAATAAATTAGTTCACAAAAAACAACCCTGGAAAAATATTTATAGGATCAGATCATGAATACTAATGAAAAACACTGTCACGTGAAATTCTATACTAAGTCGTCTATTTTAAACAAGTAAACTCACATTTCTGGAAATCACCAAATTGTTCAGAATCATCAATGCTAAAAAATTCAGCTCACTTTCTGTGAAATTCTGAAAAATTCTTAGTAATGTTCTCAGGTCATGATTTCACTATACAAACTATGAGAGTTTGTTAGGTTCAAACAAAACTTTTGCGTGAAATGGGCAGGTAATTAGAGCAAGAGATTTTTTTTTTTTTATATTTCCTTCATCATACTTATTTCCTTTACACATACAATGATCCTTGGAAAACTTAATGTTGAAAGTGGGAAGAGAAGAACTCAATATATTGACCTAACTAAAAGCAAAAATAGTTAATGAAAGAGGAAGTTTTGGACCTATGTGATCCAAACTGTATGTTTCTCTAGTCTATATCCACTGACTGCTCAAATCTCCACCAATGGAGCAAAAGTTGAATTTGACAAGAATATATAGAATTTTATGAATCTGACATGTCTATAAATCATTGCTTAAAAAATAATCACCAACCTACATTCCCAATTTAAGAGAAAATACACTAATGTTAAGGATTTATTAAGAACAACCTAATACTCTCAAGAAATATCATAACTGGACATATTTTCTAAAAATAAAGCCTTTAATGAGTTTGTTTCTATCTCTGTTATCTGTATGAAGTTCAGGGTTGTTATACATTAAGCAATTGAAGATCAATTTGTGATCAAAGCATTATTATATATAATTCACATCAAAATGGCACAAAATAATGTGTACGAAAAGAGAACATCATTGAACTGCCATTGAGTTAGAATTCCTGTGAATCACCCTTCCAATGAAATGTATTTTACTGACTTAAACTCTATACACAAATCCTGTCTACGTGACAGCATTTCTAAGGGGAAACTGGGGTAGGAGAGAAGATAAAGGTAAGTTCTGTTTAAAAATGGTCCGTCAGTTCTGGCATGGTGGCTCGTGCTTATAATTTCAGCACTTTGGGAGGGTCAGGTGGGAGGAAAGTCTGAGCCCAGGAGTTCCAGACCAGCCATCTCTATGACAAATTAAAAAATTAGCTGGGCCTGGTGGCACACGCCTGTCATCCCAGCTGCTCAGGAGGTTGAGGCAGGAGGATCACTTGAGCCCAGGAGCTTAGGGTTACAGTGAGCTATGATGATGCCATTGTACTCTAGCCCAGGCAACTGAGTACGACCCTGTCTCAAAAACGGGGGGAGGGGCAATCTGATACGACCCCATCTACTCCATATTTTACTGTAGTCTTCTACCAATCCTCTCACTGCTCAAATGTACCTGACTTGTTTATTTTCAAACATTAGGAAACAAAATAAGTTCATGGAATTTTAGTCTCATGAAATCGAAAGTAATATTTTCAATTCGCTGATAATATTCTGATTAGTAATTTTTTTTCACCAGGCTTGAAGAAGAAAATGTATAGCTCAGAACAGCCTGTCCTATAGAGAAACTACCGCTGTCCAGTAACTAACCATTTGTCAATTAGCACTGTGGAAAGTGGAGACAGAGTCCACCTGACATTTTCTCTAAACTTGGAAATAACACTCATTTCCTCTCTTCCAGATTAATTTAATACCCTTTCAAAGCAGACCTGTGCTAACTGTTTGCCGAAGATTCTACAGAAAGTATTCCATCAGAAGACAGATGCCTTTCCATTCTAGAGACATACAGACGGGTACCTGGATTTCAATAAGCATACTGTGTAGGAGGCCCTGGACTGTGTCAAATTTACGATTTTTAAAAAATTAAAAAACAACAACAATCTTCTCTGAACCCATTCTTATGATAAAACTAGAAAAGGCAGCAGCGCAGAGCGGGTGAGAGCTGTTGCGGAGGATGGGAACCAGCTAATCAATATCCCTTCCTTCCCTTCCCCCCAACACAGGAGCCCTGCTCCCTATGGAGGAGATGGGAATGGGCAGGGGTGGGCATTCGGTGAAAACCCTTTTAGAAGGGGACGGCCCAGACGGTCTTAGCTTTACTGCTGTGGGCTCAGTGTGCTTCTCCTACTAGAGCTGAGGCCAGCCTGCTGGAGCCCTGCCAGCCCTCCGTGAGCAGTGACAGAGGATGTGAGGAGGAGAAAGTTAGAAGGAGCTTGGGTTCCCAAGAGCGGGGAGGAACAGTGAGCTGGGCTCGCATCTGGACGGTCTGTACTAAGGAAGAAAGACAAACTCCTGTCTGATTCAAACTTCTGTCACTCAGGTTTCTGTTACTTGAAGCTGAACACAATGGCACAGTGACAAGGACACAGAGTTTGGGGCCAAATTCAATCCTGGTGCCCACATTTCACCACTGTGGACTTTCTCTCTCTAAGCATGAACTTGCTCACCTGTGGGACGGCGATGATAGCGCTACCTGCCTCTGCTCTCTGATAATGGATAGTGTAAAAAACATACCATCTCTCACACATAAAACGAGGTCTACGTGCTTAATGACTATTATCGATGATTGTTATTTTACTACTCAAACTATGAGACAACAGCTCCCTGATTCAAAACGAGGCAAGATTTTACAACAGGATGTGTGTGGCTAGCAGGAACACAGATTTCTTTTTTACCACAACCGGTATCGAAAAAAGGGGATAGAAAATGTTAAAAAGAGAAGGACAAGAAAGACAGAGAGAGAGAAAGAGAGGTAGAGAGGAGGAACGGCTGAATTGTATGGTATTCATTTCTAATGGGGTAGAGATTTGCTATTTTTCAACCAGATCTCCAGGATGGGATACCCTCTTCAAAGCACTCTTTTTCTTACAATTGAAACGCATTCTCTAGTTATTTACCTGGATCTCTCTATTGGTGAGCTATGCGTGGGCATGCTTATACGTAGTCTATGGGAGAGTAACAAAAGCCAATAAACTTCACGTGAACTCACGGTGAGTCCAGGGGGCTGGTTCTGGGTCATCACTACTCGCCACTGAGACCTCTGCATGATGATATATGAGATAGTAACGTGACACGTGGAACCCCTCCTTCCATGCGTAGTCATTTGCATTTGGGTCGCAAGGAACCAGAGAAAAATCTCCTGTATTTTTACATAGGGGAGGAAATCACTGTTTATGTGTCATAACAAAAGATTTCCAGTGTTTGGGGCACTTCTGATTTAGTGCAAGAGAGAGTCACCAGGAAGAAGAGACCTTATATGCTAATATAAGGGCGCTGCTCATTAATACCCGGAGAGGTTGGGGTGGGGTAGGGTGGAAATAATAAAAACCCTTTTACATTTAGGCTCCAAGCAAAAAGAGGACTTGCAGCCTGCTTGCTGTATGGCTGTCAGCAAGACGGCAGCGTTGCAGACGTCCTTGACAAACGGAAGCAGGGAGAAAGCAGTGCAGGCACGGCCGCACAGATGACCAAGATCCAGGAGGTGGGGACGTTCCCTGTCTGTCCCGATGGCGTGAAAGTTGGATAAGAGCGAGCACTGACAGTCTGAAGAATGTCCCCGGAGTGTTGGGTGAGGGATGCGCATGGCGTGAGCCATCGTATGGCCTCTGTGTCTGAGGTCACGAGCAGTGCCAGCAAGGATGGATGGCCACGATTACAGACCATGCCAGGACAACTGTACGCCTCGTCCCCTCCAGAGTAAGATAGGTGAGGGCTGAAAACCAGGCCTCCCTTCTCACCTTTTCTCTCACCCTTGTAGCTAAACGTATCGATATCTATGTCCCGGCACCAAAATGTCGGAGTAATTACTTCCTGACCCACAATTAAATCGCGCTGCAATTTTCAGTCTAACAGCCAGTTCTCTCTGAGTCATACATTGAACCAATTAAACTTAGAATCTCTATGTCTGCACGGATGACTTCTAACGAAAAGGGTGAAAGCTTCTAACCTCGACATCCAATCATATCTCTGTTTGGTAAATCAGGGGGAGAAGTTCAACTGAATGGCTTGGAATACAGCCCATCCCAGCAGATTGTGCTGGGTAGAAATAACACTAGTCTGTCTAGGTAAGATCAGTGCCAATGGTTCCAACTAAAATTAGAAAAAAGGAGACAGTACCTTGGCTCATGCTTGTGTTGGAGACAAGACTCTAACTCCTGCTAAAGCCAAATGATGGCAATTCAATTCCTGCCTGCCAGTTGCAAATCCCTACACTACCACTGCAGTATTAGCAAAAGACATTTGCAATCCAGCGCACCTAACGAGAGAGGTGATTTCTCAGATTAGTCACTTAGTGGGTTAGCAACTCGAGAGCTAGAAACTCCAACGCTTGCATGCATTTGTTCTGAGGGAAGGCAATTTGCAGAATGATAAGCAGATTGTTGAAAAGAAAATAAAGCGGTAGAACTTTATTAATTTGAGGTAGTTAAAGGATATTATTCATTCACTAGTGTTAGAGTATAAAAGAGGAAATAAAATCAAAAATCGAATGACCCCACTCCTTCCACAAAACATCATGCAAAGGCCCACAACACTTCTCATGCATTTCAACAAATATAATTTTGCTCTAATCTCATATGTGTCATAAGGCACCATGCCATAGTGGAAAGAAAACTGGGCTAGGAATCAGGAAATCTGGGTACTTTTTCTGGCTCTGTCACTTATTAACTGTGTAAAATGATGCAGAATTTAACCTCTCTGAGCTTCAGCTCCTTCTATACAAAATCAGTGACTTCGATAAGCATCCAGCTCAATCATTGGTGATTAGATTAAATTTTAAGTTTTCTATGATCTTCCTAACACATCTTGGTATTAAGTCTTTCATAAATCTTGAGTTTAGAAGCCAAATATATATTTATGAATATTTATATATAAATTTATGGATTTAAGAAAAAAAATACATGCATGAGTGATAAGGGACTCTGATTTTAATGGTAAATATTTTTCTTTGTTTGATCTACTCTGCTGTGGTAGTACACATGTTACAGACGGGGACGAGATTTGGGTATCTTTATAGCTACTATAACCTTTTTGGCAGAGGTCAAAGTCATACAGAGACTCTGACATCATTCAAAGGATCCTTCAAAGAAGAATAATTCTCCAAACCGCCTCTGGACAGAAGCATCTTCTCAAATGCTTCTCCAATGCCCTAGAGTAATTCAGGCAGCTAAGACTCTGGGAGCTGTTTCAGGTGCTAGATAAAACAGACACATTCATAATCTTCACCCCAAAGCTACTGCCACATTTCAAAGACATTTTCGTTAAGATGATTCTACTATTGCCCCCAACTCCACCCCCAGGATGCTTAAGCAAACCACAGAATCTTATTCAAATCACCCTTATGCTCAAAATGCTAATCAATGTCTCAGCAGAGCCCTGGAACTCCTGTTGCTGCTCAAAGTTCCTACGGATCTGCCCTCGTCCTTGGCACCAGACTGGAGAACTGGGACCTCTAGTCTTCCTGGCCAGTAAGGGTCTATCAGAGCACTCTCTGCATTCAAGATAATTCAACATGGTCAATAGGAAAATCACTCTCCTACCAGCAGCTGAACTTCTGCTTTTATTTCTGGCACTAAATCTTGTGATTCTGGGCATGTTTGGGTAATTTCTCTGCTAAACGCTGTTGATACCAATGCTTTCTGAGTTCATGCACTATAACAGTTGTATGTTCCCAAGTCGGGCAAAAATATGTCCACTCCATATTGCACACTAGTATGCAAAGAAATGATACTTTATCCTGTGATTTATTCCTAATTCACAGACCCCTTTGAAAATCGTACGGAATCAAGTGATTTGGACCCTTTCCTCAGAAAAAAAAAAAAAAAAAGCACCTGCATAATCTTATACACAAAAGTTTCGTATACTTTTAGAGCATTCCGTGAAGTAAAAGGTTCTTGAACTGAAGGGAACACCTTTGGTTAGAAGGCACGCCCTTTCTCTGCTAGCTGTATGATTCGGGAAACTCTGGCTCTGACCTGCCCCACCTGTAAAATATAGTTAATGAAATCAGTCTCTCTGCTCACATTGGTAACTATTCTCAACAGGAAAATATTTAATTTTAAGTAGTGAAAACAAGTTGGTGCTAAGTAGATCTCTGTACGACTCTCAATGGCTATTGACCCTTTACCCTAGTCCTTCAATGCTGTCACAAAATATTAATTACATTATTACTGAGTACTACCCCACCTCACTGGCACCATCAAACTTTGGGAGGTGTGAGTCATCAGACCTCATTGTTGTTTTGTTTTGTTTTTTAATTGTTTGGGATTCACTGAGGTGTACAAAGAATTAGGTTACACTGACTGCAGTTGTTAGGTTAAGTCCCTGCTGTAATTGTGTTCTGCCCCCTCAAAAAATGTGCCGGACACCATGACCTCTCGTTTCCCTCTCCCCCAACCCTCAGCCCCTACCCCTCCAACCCAGGGACGGATTAACAAGCTGTGGTATATGTATACCAGCAGACCTTATTTCTAACTTCAACTGGGCCTTCAGAGACTGGCCACAGCGGGCACTGTTCACTGTGTTTCCTTTCTGGTTTTTCTTTGATTACTGATGTCTTTATACACATCCATGGAACTTAATGCACTAGCTCTGCTTTCCCTCTATGGAAATATTTTCATAACCTGGAATGTTACATCCACCAGAATACACTTAGTCCTTCACTGGCATTGAATCTCAGTCTTCACGTGAGTGCTTCTTAAAATTATTGTTTTGGGGCTCCATACTTGAAATCTCTGTTTTCCTCCATTGGTGTGAATAATTAGAAACCATATTGCTAGATCATTATTCCTATTTTATTGGCAAATAGACTAGCAAAATAGGAAAGTATAGTAAGTACCCTCTGGGCTTACACAGTGTGTGACAAGAGTCAGTTAAGAGAATAAGACCCACATCACAAGGTTGTAAACCCATCACTCCACTACAATTTTTCCCTCCTTCCTAGCCTTGTGTTATCCTCTAGAAAAAAAAAAAATAACATAAAAAACTCTTTTTTTCTTTAGGATGATAAAGGAAGGGTAATATGCACATACTTCTTATTTAAGGCATCTAATTTTTTTTATTTTTCACTGTAATGTTTCATTTGGAAATGATTTCAGACTTGACAAATTGAGAAAATAACTGGGAATATATATTCCTCACCCAAATTCCCCACCTGTTAACATCTTCTAGGACCACCAGGCAGTCATCAAACCCAGGAAATTAGCACTGACACAATATTATTAACTCATCTACAGCTCTTATGCAAATTGCAACAACTGTCCCATTCATGTCCTGGTCTTGGACCATAAACTACTATTTAGTTGCCATGTTTTCCCGTCTCTTCCCAGATGGGACGGCTCCCCACTCATTCTTACTATTCATGACCTTCACACTTTACAAGAGCACTGCCAGGTTATTTTGTAGTATGTTCCTTTTGCATTGTCTGGTTATTTCTTCGTGATGAAATTCTCATTATGCATTTTTTGGCAAGAACATGACAGAAATTATTTTTTGTGCCTTTCTCAGTGAATCATGTGAGAGGCGCATGATGCAGACATGTCTCATTACTGGTAATGTTACCTTTGATCATTTGTTTCGGGTGGTGTCTGCCAGAGTTTTCCACCGTAAAGTTACTACTTACCGCTGTATAACTAATAAGTATTTTGAAAGGAGTTCATTGGACATTATGTAAATACCCTATTCATCATCATATTTTCATTCACTAAGTTAACATCCATTTGATGATACTTATGTGAAACAACTATCATTGTGCTGTTTACCTAAGGTAATTTCTAATCCCATCAATCCACCTACATGCATTAATTAGTATTTTTCTGTTACAAAAGAGCTTTCCCGTCTCCCTGACTTATTTACTTGTTTAATAAGTTTTATAACATCATGGGCTATATTGAGTATAACCCCTTCTTCTCATTATTTTTTTCTTATACAAATGTATCAGATTTGGTAATTAAACATTTTTTTTCAATCTGGCTCCCTTGTTATTTTAACATGTTTTCATCGTTTCTTAGTCCTTTTGTACTTTCTGGCACCACAAGTGTTCCAGACTCTCAACATGTTACAGACTTCTCTGGCTCCAGCCCTGGAATCACCTATTTGCCCAAGGATTCTTTTTCTGGAGAAGGGTATTTAGAGACCAAGATTCACGTTCCAACGTGCTCATTGCTGTTGGAGTGTTACAGCTTCTAGGCCCTTTCAGCAGATAGAGCTGGGGCCACATGCGGATTATTTGAGGCCTCTTTTGCTTATCTGTGCTATCAGATATGGCAAAAAGTATGCACAGACACACACACCTTTTGGGGGGCTCATCAGCTTTAATTTGTGTTTGTGTATTTAATGTGTGGCCCAAGACAACTTTCATTCTTCCAACCTGCAACAGAGCAGAAAAAAAGGTTGGACACCCCTCACATAAATGGATACATACACACCTCTGTTTCTTTATTTGCATATCTGTGATGTTTGTTTTTCTTACTGCTAGCTTAGATTCCAACCCGACACCACAGCGTTTATTTGTTTATTTGAGCCCTCTTCCTTTCTTTGATGTTTAGGAAGTAGCTTTCATTATCCACAATCTTTGGACATTCTGGAGGCAATTTCAAAATGCTAAGTGTCACTTCTGAGAAAAACAGAATCACTAACCCATATCTGGTGAAAAACAAATACTCAGAACATTAGAATACGATAGGATTTTTCTTTCTTTTTTTTTTTTTTTTTTTTTTTGGTTAACTTTTTTAAATCTTAGAGTCTATAGTCCAAAAACTCTAATGCCCTAGAGTAATTCAGGACAAAGTTACTTAGATTAGCTCGTTCTTCCCCCACATTTCCTTCATTTGTGATTGTGAAGAATACAGTTAAGTTTACTTGCTATTTTTTGTATTTTATATGGAGCTCCCTGAACAATCCTAATTCATTTTAATTAATTAATTATTTTTGAGTATATTTAACAACACAGTTCCAAAAAAAGCAGAACTATCCAAAAAAAAAAGAACAGTTTATTCAGATAAATCTCACTCCCCATGACCCCTTGTACCTTACTCAGTCTCTTCACATCTGTCCATCCCCCTTTCCCAGGGCCAACGTGGCAAAGTAAAGAGTTTCATGAGTTTACCCTTCCTGGTTTTTGCCCCAATGAGCAGATACATGTATACTTTCTTCTTTTCCTTCTATTCTAGAGGATGTTCTCCATCACTCTCTTTTATTTTCATTTAGCAATAGAGCCTGCAATCCTTTCTGTTATCTGTTCATTCCTTTTGTGATTGCACAGGAGTCCATCGTGTGCAGATGCCTTGGTATATTCAACTACTCTCCTATGCATGAGTATTTAGGTAGTTTTTAATATTTTTCAACTATAAACGATGTTGTAAGGAGTCACCTTGGGCATATGATTTTCATACAGTTAAAGGGATGTCTTCAAGATAAATCTCCAGAAGTACGTTAATTTGGGGCCTAAAGATTAGGCACATATATACCTAGACTTGCTAGACAATGCAAACATTTTCCAAAAGGCTTGCAGCATCAGCAATGGACAAAAATAAAGCCTGTGTTTGTAACTCTCCTACAAATCATTTTAGCAAGATGGTGAGCAACATTTGAGCAGTTAATTAACATGTACTTCCTCTCACTGCCTATAGATATCACCAAAAATCGCTCTTGGGGAAAAAAAAAAAACTTGGCTTTGTAGAAGCCACTCAAAGTGAAACTATACAGCTTACTGCCTCCTCTTTGAAAGCTTAACAAATCAAGAAGATTTTACAATAATTTCTCCCCTGGCCAAGATTAAGCCCTGCCTCCTTTATGTTCCCAAGACCCATATCTACAGAACAACAATGGCATAGGGTACTTGAGTTGTCTGCTTAAATGCTTATTTTGCATTGGACTTTTTTAGTTTTAAAGTAAAGACCATTAGCATATTTATACCAACTCCTAGTATTCTACCATGTTTGACATTTAACTTCCCCTGATAAAATTTTAATAGCTCATCAGAATAAAAACAAACATTTCCTGAGCATTTGCCCTATGCAGACACCACCCCAAATGTTTTATACCTATTGTCCCACTTCCTCATTACCACAATCATCCGAGGCTGATTTTATTATTTTCCCCAGTCTATAGACAAGAAACAAGGTCTCGAATTAGATGAAGTACTTGCTTAGAGTGATATACATCATGGGAAAAAAAAAAAGAGTAGGATTTGAGTGGGATTTGAACTGAGATCTGTCTCATTCCATAGATCTTACTGCTTCACTTCCCCCTGGATGGCAGTGAGAAATAGAAGCCTTCCTGACACCCCGTGTATCCTACTTACGTAGGCGAGTTCTCACTCTGCCTATGGTAGGGCCAGCCCTAATTCTATATTAATTTAAGGATAGCATGACTAAGAAGGAAAGAAAAGGTGGTGGCTTTTAATGGTTTCCAAATAGACTCTTAAGCTTTCTGAGCTTTTTACCTTTTGGCAAATAAAGCTCTGGCTCCTCTGATACACGCACACATTTATTATACCCTTGTGACTATGGTTTATGTACAAGCATCCTATTAAAAGAGCTTTTAAAAGACTGAAATGTGATTTCTTTCATGACAGCAAAGGAAAAATAAAAAGATGTTCTTTGCCCTCCTGTTCTAATCTGTGTTTGCAAGTCGAGTCTGCAGTTCCCAGAACTCCATCACCAGCTTGTTACATTTCCATAAATCTGTCCAAGAATACAACACTGTTCACCCAAAAATGTAATATCAACTGTAAAACACATGCACATCATACCTGGATCCAATTTGCCCTCATTTTGTGTATAAGTAAAAATAAGCACAGCTTTAACTCTTAGAAATGACAATATCACATTATTTAGATAAGTACCACCAAATCATTATTGAAATTCTGATAGCATTTGCCTTACTGGTAAAAGAAAATTACCTGTAATGCATAGTTTAAATAATTACTTTTAAACAAAAGCTTCTTTTCTG
Organism: Perodicticus potto; assembly: GCA_963574655.1. Classification (NCBI taxonomy): domain Eukaryota; kingdom Metazoa; phylum Chordata; class Mammalia; order Primates; family Lorisidae; genus Perodicticus; species Perodicticus potto. The sequence goes on from CAUYRH010179194.1 coordinate 68,672, forward strand.
CATTGCTTATTTATCTTTTGAGACCAACTCAGCAGGGCTATGTATTTTATTAAAATTGCCTTCAGACTGCTAATGGCAGGGCGTCTGTTAGCACAGGAAAAGTGATGGCAGTTTGACTCCTATTCCTAATATTGGGAGTTAGTCCAGACACTTAAGAGCCAGAACTCTGCTGTGCATTTGAGTATGTTATCAACACTTTACTTGCTAATGATACTAGTGACAGCATTTCAATATGATGGGTCAGACTTAAATAGGAAAGCTTATAATTATGCTTACAGAACCAAAGAAACACCCCCAAAGACACCCCCCCAAAAAAAATAAATCCCTTTTATCAGCAGATCAGTTGATGTTAAGCTTCATGACTGGGAATTTTTTGGTAAGCTTCTGCTCGATATTTTTTTCCTTCTCCACCTTCCACTTTGAATGGGGAGCCTCCATCAACACCTGATATCTACCCGTTCAGAAAATGACAACTGAAAGCTTTCCTGTGGTGCCACTCTTTGCCAACTACCCAGCAGAAGGTCACACTGATGACTTCCCTGTGGCTTTTATTTTCCCCAGGGAAATCCACAGCCAGGGCTGACTGCCTGCCAAGTGTGCTGAGTGCCACAAACAAGCAGCGCTGAGAACCCCCCATCCTTCTTTATGGGAAGCAGCAAGCAACTGCGCTGAACACCTGTGTCAGCTCCTGTTCCTGGGGACACCCTGGGCAAGAACTCACTTAGCATTCAGGGGAAGGGCGCCCCTCTTCTAACTAGCACTTCTGTCCAAATACTTCTCAGTCTTCACATGACACTAGTTACGTTTGGCAGATCTCTCTAACATCAGTGTGTGTAACCACCGTTAAAGAGAATGAAATTTTCAATCATTTGTGAGTTCAATATTTTACTATAAGCATCTAAAGGAAATCAGCATAATGATTCTTTTCTGTTATTGTAAAAGTAAAGGCAACATTCTCCACCACTTCCTTTTAAGAGCTAGCCCAACCAACGTGAGGAAGGAGAAACTTAGGCCGACAGGCCAATGGCCCGATTCCATGGATGAACCAGATCTGTATCGATCATTCTTGTCCTCTAACTAAGAGTAATATGCCAAGTTGAACCAATGAAGATGGTAGTCAAGCAATGGGACGGAGGGAAAGCCAGGTAATATTGTGACAGTACCTGTCACAGGGTAAAACTCAGTAAGAATACAGGAATGAATAAATGAATGAATACACAAGCTATTTTCAATATGTGGATCAGGATATGATGATGTCTCACAGAGCTAATAAAGTCAACATTTAGTGCTTACCCTTTGTAGACTACTTAGGAGGAAACTAGTAAGAAGACAAAGTGAAGCACCTACTTCAGGACCACACAGTTTATAAAGCAGCAGAGTACAATTCAAACCTCAGATTTCTTTTATTTGCACTATTCTGTGTGATCGTCCCCATTTCACTTGGCATTCATGCTACTGGCCTGTCAGGGTATTCTGTCAGTCTGGATTGCCCTTAGTCCACTAAGGAGGCAACTTTCTCAATGTAGTTTAAATGCACACAGCTTCATCCTCAACTCCCATGCCAGGTTCCAATATATTGAGAAAGTATTCCATATCACAGATTCAACATTGATAGGCTGAATACAGTGGCTCACACCTGTAATCCCAGCACTCTGGGAGGCCGAGGTGGGTGGACGGCTTGAGCTCAGGAGTTTGAGACCAGCCTGAGCAAGAGTGAGACCCTGTCTCTAACTTCTGAAAATAGCCAGGTGTGGTACTCAGGAGTTTGAGGCAAGAGGATCACTTGAGTCCAGGAGTTTGAGGTTGCTGTAAGCTATGACGCCACAGCACTCTACCCAGAGTGACAAAGTGAGACTGTCTCAAAAGAAAAAAAAAAAACTCTCTTAAAAAAAAAAAAAAGATACCTCAAATATAAAGACTCTGAAAATAATTCCTGCTTCTTGACCAAAACATAAAAGAATAAATCAATAAAAACAACCAACTGCTTTTTCTGATTTCCTGTATCTGTGAATTGCATGGCCTTGATTTCAGAGACTGGAAGTTGAAATTCATCTGTTATCACTCCAGGAAGACACCGAGCCCTACAGAGTCCGTCTTCAACTTTCTGCGTCTATCTGTTTCCAGGTGTTACCACCTCAGCGCTCTCTATCTTCCTTCTCTGCTTTCAATCAACCTCACATTAACATCTTATAAATTAACCCAAGGCATAACTATAATCACCACCCCAGTTTCCTAAAACAAACAAAAATTTTCAATGACTCCCCAAATCCTACTGGATTAAGATAAACCCCTTAGCATAAGATTAAAAGTCCTCTGTGATGTGACCCCACCTTACCTTTGGAGCTGCTATTCTACTTTAGGGTCCCTTCCATTACATCCAAATTCACTCAACCAGAAACAGGTACCTAAAACGTCATACCCTTAACATATCTTTGGCAGTCTTCCCAGTGTCTGACATCTTTGCTTGGCTAAGTCATACGCATCCTAAAGCCCAGCTCACACATGGCCGTGTCTATGACACTTTGTCTCCCTTCGCTATGACCTCCCATAGAATGACACCTCATTTGCGGCCTTCATGATGTTGCATCTCACATTAGAATCATTTGGTTAGGGCTTTTCTTATTCATCATGTGCTATTAGCAAGGCACTTTGAAAAATGTCCTGGGATACAGCTTAGAGCAAGACAGGCTCACTCCCAAATGGAAAGCAAAGGGGGGTTGGGGGTCAATGTGGTGGGGATTAAGAGGGTTATAGAACAGGCAGCGGGGAATTAAGCACAGGTGGAAGGCCTGGCCCTGAGGGGAGACAGACAACCTCCTCCACCACTTGCAGTAGAAAGCTCCGGGAATCACTTCAGACTCCAGACCAATTTTAGGAGTATATGTGAAGCTCACGTAGGCATGCCCTGTCCAAATAATAAGGTCAAAGAATTATTTCTCACTTTAATCATAAAAATGACTCTTATTCCTATGACTATAAAAATAAAGAATTTAGAATAACTTTTAAGAAAATGATATGAAATACTCAGATATATATGGTTGTTGTTGGATGAATACTCTGATAGCCCCATATTGGAAATCTTAGATAACCTAGGAAGAGTGTTTTAATGTTTAGAATTTCTTATGTATTTATTCAAAAGTTTGAAAAACTTTTGGTGAATAGTTCCTGAGCAACTGAAAACTGCTGCCACAAGATTTCTAATAGAAAGTACTCCCACCTCTCAAAGTCCTTTTTTAATAGTCACTTTGAGATCTGAGAAGACTGATAATTTTATAAACATCCCTTCTTTCCAAGTATCAATAGTATTGAATCTAAGCTAATTAATTTCTCTGAAAATAAATATGAACCCTTTCCTCTGTAATTTATATAAAGGAATCTCCCTTATTTTCTCATTTGTATTATAAATGGTTACTTCTAATGTAGACAACTCTTTATTCAACAATTTTCTATTTCCCACCTTCTATGTGTTTAGTGGCTTAACAGATGTGAAGGAACTGCAGAGCGGTAACAAGGCCATGGAACTTCTCACGTAGGTCACGTAGCAAACATAGGCCAAAGACCCCACAGCACCCAGATGGTAAGTTTGAGAGCTGCTTCCAGAATTGATGCCCTCTAATTACTAATAAACTGTAGAGGGCTTTTTAACATACACACATATACAACCAAAACCCAAAAAATGACTCTATATTTTGTCCTCCTAAATTGCCTCACAGATCATATAATTATAATAAAATCATAACTTAAGGCCAGGAGCAATGTCTCACGCCTTTAATCCTACCACTCTGGGAGGCTGAGGCAGGTAGATGAAGCCTGAGCAAGAGCAAGACCCCATCTCTAAAAACCACTTGAGCAAGACCCCATCTCTAAAAACCACCTGTGGTCCCGCTACTCAGGAGGCTGAGGCAAGAGGATCACTTGAGCCCAAAGGTTTGAAGTTGCCATGAGCTACAACACCATGGCAGTCCACCGAGGGTGACAAAGTGAGACTCTATCTCAAAAAAAAAGACAACAATTATCAGACATCTTCCCTTGCAGAGAGAAGACAAAATTCAGGACTTGTTTCTGGACTTACACAAGACTACGCAGTTTTGATTGAAATTATAAATGAATAACAAATGAGAAATTCAGCAATGCAAAGCAACTAATCGGATGCACACAACTTTTAAATACTATGTATCATTATCATTAATGTCTCTATTATGAAACAATAAGTTATTATATAAAGAACATGATTCCCATGCATAAGAATTCTGCAAAAAGGACATGGAAAAGAAAAAGGATAGCTGTACTATCTAACCTTATCTCCTAGAACACAATCCTCGGTCAATATCTGGATTAGACAATGTTACTCCAAGGTTTACTCATTTAAGTTTATTTTTACTCAGAATTTATATTCTGTCTATAAAGAGAAATTGTTAAATTGTTGCACACAACCAACAGGCTATATCATGCCCCTCATGTGCTAGAATCCCTTGAAAGATTCCAACTCACTAGAGTAAGAGTCGAGGTCCTACTATGATTGACCAGGCTCTGTGTGGTGGACACCACAGCACCCCCCCCCATCTCGTCCATCACTCGTGTGCTCCTTACTCTCTTCCTGCCATTCCTTCAACACACCAAGCACCCTCCTTATGCTTACTCTTCCCACTGACTAGACCTCTCCTCCCTCACATATTTACATGGTTTCCTCTCTCTCCTTTCAGGCCTCGGCTCCATCCCCTTCTTATCAGAAAGGACTTCCCTAGACAGCATATCTTAAATAGCTTTCCACTGTTCTCTACTGGCCCTCTTTTATTTTTCTTCTTAGTACTTATCCCCATTGATACACATATCGAAATATCCACTTGACATTTTCTTCCGCTAGAATGAGAGCTCCAGGAGAACACAAATGTTTCTGGGATGAAAGAATAAGTAAATGAATGAATGGATTATCACCTTTTTATTTTACCCAGCTAAACAGGAAACTTCTCCAGGGAAACAATACCGGAAACAAACCTTAAAGTTCCCGATTTCTTCAAAGATCAGTGGAATCCAAAGTGAAGTATCAGTAGCAATTGCATTCTTTATAAAATGATAAATTGGTGAAGATATCAGGTATGATGGTATTTTCATGTGTGTGCACAGTGTAGTATGCAGAAGAAGGGTTTGCATTCCATAACCCAGAAGGCAGCTTAATATAGTGGGTGTGTGTCACACTGAGAAACACAGATTTAGCTCTGACACTAATGTTTCATGTGACACTGGATGGCAATTTAGATTTGAAAAACAAACTAGACTGAGGCGCTTTCTGCCTCTTTAGACTACAGGGATTTGTGAGGCATCTGTCTCTTCCTTTTTAATTTTGTTTCCAAACATGCAAAACTCAAAGAACAATTGTATTCAATTTAATGTCAATATTTATTTAATAGTTGCATGTCAAGAATGGCCCTACTCTTAGCTTCAATTTGTTAGGTTTTAATGTTTATTTCAGTAATATTTGTACACTGAAAATGGGGGATGTTTATTATCAGAGAAGTCTTTATGGAAGTATCATTCCAAAATGGGTTCTCAACTCTGCAAGAATCAGGGCAGACGTACCCACAAACCCAGTTACTTGGGCATGTAATTTTAATTAGCTAAGAGCAGAGACAAGCATTTGCATTGTATGATGTAATGTTCAAAAGTTATCTTCCCTTTAAGCTAGAAGGTAGGGTTCTCTCTAGGTACATGCCAGTAAATTTTACCTAATCCCTAGTGCTAATGCAAAAAAACAACCAAATCCCTGAAGCATCCAGGCAGAAGAGCTTCAAGCTTAGCTCCTTCCTGAGTAAGTCATTTTAATTGAAGAGATCTGATCAAACTGAAGAACAAAGGCATTCATCTCTCCGTGCAATGAAAACTGAGTCCTGAATGTGGAGAAGCTAAGACAAACTCCAGAGGAATCCTGGAAGTTGGAGCCCCAGAGGGAGAACAGAGGAAGAGAGGACCCCCACATCTTTATATGACACTAAGCAGTACTAGTGAGAGTTCTGACAACCCAGACAGCTCTCTGCACCAGGAGATGAACATACCCCCAGGAGCCACACTTGGCAACATACAAGCTCGCTGAGCAGTGTGACTACACCAAACCTTCCACGAGGACTGCAGAATGCCCCTACTGGAGTAGGAACTGTGTGATTTATCTAACTTTCACTTTATACACAGTAGCCAACATTCAACAGGTAAAATTCACGGTGCCAAACAGATTGATTCCCAAGAGTGTCAAGAGCTCTTGGAGGTGAACTACGCAGAGAAGAATGGAAACTCAACTTTCGGGTCCTGAGGGCTCTTCCACCACAATTACGTGTTTATTAACATAGTATATGTTTTCAAGATTGATTCTGGGAAAATCATCAAGAAATCTCCATTTAAAAATAGCTTATATAATATAAAGAGTGCTAGAAATCAGGGTACTTCTATCGCTTAGTAGGTAAGAAATTCTCTTCTCGTAAGTTTACCTCGCATTGTTTTTTTCCTTTTCTAATGTTAATAAGAGGATTCTTAAATGATGAGATTTTTATATAAGAATGTTATTCGTGATTTACATAACTGAGTAAGCACACACAAAAAGTGAGCAAGTGGGAAGAGATTTGAGAACTGTAGAACTGATTGCAAAAAGAAGGGTCAGCAAACGATAAAGCAAATGTCCTGACCTGCTGGGTCTCCCAGTCCAATCTCTCCCACTCCTGGTGTCCTCAATATTATCTATTTCTTCGAAATGCTAAATTTAAAAAAAAAAGGAAACAAAAAGAAAAAAAAAGTATCATGAGAAATCAAAGTAATTCCAAAATAGAGGAAAAGAAAAATGAAACCTCATAAGGTAAAACAAAATTTCTAATGCAAAATTTTGAAGAAAATATTAAGTAACTTCATTATAAGGACTTTTTCCTAGACTACATTCATAACATACAACAATATCAGCTTCCTAGGACTGTCAATGGTTGATGAACAAATAATCAATGAACAATTAAAAAACAAAGTTTTATTAATGACTTTTCAAATTACAGTAACAGATGAAATGTAAAAATGTCAACGAGGTACTTTGAAATCTAATCAATTAAATCACTTAAAATTTTTCATATGATTAACTCAGTCACGTAAGCATGCATGTGTGTATGCATGTACGCAGTCACACATGAATACATAGTCAAGGTGATATTGAAATCACCTAAGATCATCTGACTGAGATAGATAATTATAACCATTTCATGGTCCACGATGGTTGGCTTAAAATATAATACGATATTACTTAGAGCTACAGTGCTTTATGCAAAACATTCTAATGGACACTACAATTTGTCACATCCCTATCAATGCAGGATACTACATTATACAAAGATACTAAGTTACATGAGAATAAATAGTTTGCAAACTCATTGGGTAATTTCTAGATCCACAACAACAAAAAGGTGCAAAATAAAAACAGAAACATCCCCTTCACACTTGGTCATTGGTCAGAGCCAGACTGCAATGTCAGAAAAGCAAAAGGTAATCGTTGGTCCCATGACAGAAAAGTTAAATGTCTTTGGAAATGCAGCTAACCTTTTGAAGGCTTATTTTCTTACCTTATAAAATAGTTTCATAAGCTTGTCATGAATCTAAAAGATTCCAATATATACACCTTATTTTATGATGATTTTATTATTTGTTTATCAATGTAAAATAATTTTTATAAGGCAAAGTTCACTAGCTATTCTCTATTGTTTAAGGTTTGGCCCTCAAAATTAAAAAATTCTATCATTTCAAAATGTTTCAGTGTTTATCAATGATATGTAGGATCTCACAACAGGCTTATTAGAATTATATCAGTAAAAATTATGCCAATGTTTTCCGTAGGGTGATCCTGTATCATCCCCCAGATTATGTACGTCAATATTTTAACAATAATACTTCAAACTGATACTTTTAGAGTAACAGAAAGCCATTTATGTGGTACGGGGCTCACATGCTAGAGCTGTAGTTCTAGAGGTGACCTAAGACTAGGTGAACTCTTAAACCTTTGATTATTCATTTATATGTTTTTTATTTTAAAAAGCCTCACTCATTTTGGATGATTTCTGGAACATCTAAATTAATTTAGCATACATAAAATAGTAAAAAGAATTATATACTATAGCTAAGTCGGATTTGTCCCAGGAATGCAAGTTGGATTAACATCTAAATATCAAATAATGTAATATACGATATTTATAAAACAACAAAGTCATACAGTATCTCAATAGATGCTGAAAAGCATTTGAGAAACTCCAATACCCTATTTTAACACTATAAAAACACTCAACAAACTAGGAATCTTAGAGACTATCTCAACCTAGGAAAGACCATAGATGAAAAAGCCACAACTAAGATATTTAATGGTGAAAGACTATTTTCCCCTTGGGATGAGGAAGAAGGCAAAGATGACCGCTCACACCGCTTTTATTCCAAATTGTATTAGAGGTTACAGACAGGCTCATTAAGAAAGAAAAGGAAAAGAAAAGCCATCCAGACTGGAAAGAAAGAAGGAAACCACCTTATTATAAACATTAATATTTTTATTTAGAAAACCTTACAAAGTCACTAAAAAACTTAAGAACTAATGAATAAGTTCAGTGAGGTTGCAGGATACTAGCTCAATATACAAAAATCAATTGTATTTCTATACATTAATAAAGTACATTCTGAAAATGAAATTAAGGAGATAATTTCATTCCTAACAGCATGGAAAAGAAAAAAGTACTTAGGTATAAATATAGTAATAAAGAATGGAGAAGCAAGAATCCAAGTACTCAACTCTAATATGAAGCCACTAGACAATCTAACACATACCCACATAGGAGAAAAACTCAAAACAATTCAAGGTTGTGGGCAGGAGAACCAGGGAGCAGGGAGAGGGGAGCGGGAGAGAGATGAGGGTTGAGATGTATGCTGCGCCTCTTGTGGGCGGAACGCAATTAGTAGAAGGACTTCGCCTAAAAAATACAATCAGTAACCTAATTCTTGGTACAGTCAATGAATCTGAAACAATTAAAAAAAAGGAAGAAGAAAAATATATAATAGAAGCAGAAGACTTGTACATTACAAACTAAAAACATCACTGAGAAAAGTTAAAGAGTATCTAAAAAGATAAAAAAAAAAAAAAAAAACCACATTCACAGACCTGAGACCTTAATGTTCTTAAAATAAAATAATACTTCCCAAGTTGATTTACAGATTGAACGCAATCCCTATCAACATCTAGGTGACTTTTCTGTAGAAACTGCCAAACTGAACCTACAATTCATATGATACTATAATAGCTAAGCAGATCCTTAACAAGAAGGAAAAGGTTGGGGAAGCATCTTTCCCAACTTCAAAATTTCTAACAAAGCTATAGTAATGAAGACAGTGTGATGTTCTCATAAAAATATACACAGAAATCTAACTGCTCAGAGCTAAGAATACGGAAAAAAAACCAGAAACCATACACTTGTGGTCAATTGATTTTTGAGAAGGTTGCCAGGACAAATCTATAGAGGAAAGATGAGTTGTGGTGTAAATAAGAAAAAAAAAAAAAAAGAATGTTGGTGTTTGTCCCTGGTAGCTGGCACAGAGCTTCAAAATCCCTTGAGGGAGCTGTGTCTTTGTTATGCTAATAAGGTGACTCAGCCTAGAGGAAGAGAGAAATTGTCTTGTGGGAAAAAAAAGCAGGGAGTGATTAGAGGGCTGTCCTTTCCTGTCCTCTCACCTCTGGGGAGTGAAGAGGACCTGGAGATTGACTAGGCCACCAACACAGGGCCCCGTGGCATCTGATGCTGACTCTTGATAGTTCACATCATATTGAACTTCAAGACATGCCATTTAATGATAGAAAATTAGTGTCAGAACAGAACAATTTTTGTTTGTTTGTTTGTTTTTAGAGACAGAGTCTCACTTTGTCACCCTTGGTACAGTGTGCAACCTCTAACTCCTGGGCTTAGGCAATTCTCTTGCCTCAGCCTCCCGAGTAGCTGGGGCTACAGGGGCCCGACACAACACCGTCTATTTTTTTGTTGCAGTTAGGCTGGGGCCGGGTTCGAACCTGCCACCCTCGGCGTATGTGGCCGGCGCCCTACTCACTAAACCACAGGCGCCACCCAGACATAACCATCTTTTTAACTGATTTTGGGACAACAGAATACTCACATAGAAAAGAAAGAAATTGGACCCTTATGTCATACCATACATAAAAATTAACTCAAAATGAATGATATACCTAAATGTAGGAACTAAAATATAAAAGTCTGAGAAGAAAACATAAATATTCATGAACTTGAGTTTGGCAGTAGGTTCTCAGATACAACACCAACGGATATGTCAAGCAACAAAAGAAGTAAAGGGATAAATTGGACATTAAAATTAAAAACCTTTGTGCTTTAAAAGACATCATCAAAAAAGTGAAAGCACAATCTATAGAATGTTAGGGGAAAAAAGACTGACTTACTCCCAAAATTTATTTTTTAAAAACTCTCATAATGCTAAAACAAAAGGTCAAATTGCCTAATTAAAATGTGGTCAAAGGAGCTGAACAGATATTTCACCAGAGAAGATAAACCAATGGTCAATAAGGACATGATAGATACTCAACATCACTGGCCACTGGGGAAATGCAAACTAAAACTAAAACCACAGTGACATGCCACATTACATGCACTTGGATGGCTATAAAAAGAAGGTATTAATAAGTATGGGGGAAGACAGAGAAATTCGAACCCTCATCCCTTGTTAATGGAACATGAAATGCTGCAGCTAGAAAGCACAGGATTGTCCCAAACTTCGCTCCTAAAGTCATCGTACAAAATTTTATAAGATATTTACAATGTCTTTTAACCAGAACGAAGTACATGTTATGATGTGGATGAACCCTTAAAACATTATATCAAATGAAAGAAGTTGCAACAAAAGGCTATACATTACATGATTCGTTTATAAGAAATGTCTAGAATAGTCAAATCTATAAAGGTATCAAGCAGGTAAATGGTTGCCTAGAGTTACAGAGGAAGGAGATTTGGGGAGTTACAGGTACGGTTACTGGTAATGAATGTGGGGTTTCTTTTCATCAGATGAAAATATTTCAAATATTTCAAAAACAGACTGTGATGATACTGAACAACCCTGTGATTTTACTAACCATTACATTGAACACAGATGAGTGAACTACATGGTATATAAATTATAACTCAAGACACCAATTTTTTAAAAAATTAAAGTAAAACAAAGACACACTAACTGTCTCATTCCCATTTTCTTTCAAAAGCACACACATCTACCTTGAAAAGTCTAATCATGTAAAGACAGTACAAAAGAAATTTAGACTATTCTCTGACAGATACTGTTAGTGGCATACCAAGGTAAATACTCTAACACTGTGTACACGGGGAAGATGTTCTACTTTAATCGAGCCTCGAGATTAGTCTTCCACATCGCTCAGTCACAATAAAAATACTGTCATCACTTTATCAGGGCTAAGAGTGTAGGGAAAAATTTTAAACCAGGTTCAGAGTCCAATTTGTGAAAAATTAGAAATCACAGATTATTTCAGAATTTAATAAGACTTTTGAGTTTCTAGAATTCTCTATTTGGGGATGACTGTTAGGAAAGGAAATTTTAGCTGCCAAGCAAAACTAGGTAAATACAAGAGGAAGCATTTACTTTATCAAATTTCTGTAATATAAAATTGAAATTCTCTAATTCTAAGTAACCTTTAATTTTAATATAAATGTATGTAATAAAATACTCAGAGGCTACAGAGCCGAGGGAACTATCTCACACTTATCCAATTTTACGATGATAAGAGTTATATACTAAGCAGCCTGATCAACTCAGTTAAACTACCGAGGGTGTCCAACCTCTCTGCTTATTTAATACATATTTGACTATTCAAGCGTATTTTTCTGCTGTTCAAATTAAAATAAGGCTCCAATCCCTTCTCTAAAGTGTGCATGCACATTGCTTTGAGTTAAATTGGGGATTTGTTGAATAGAAACCATCCATCCATTCATCTGTTCATTTACTCAACAAAAAGTTACTGAGCACTTATTATAAGACATTGCATATGTAAGAGGCAGACTGGAGAAATAAAAAGAACATGTACTTTGGGATCATAGAAACTTAAGTTTGAGTTCAGGCCTCAACTTACTAGAGGCAAAATCGTTCCGATTAAGTTTATCAAAGTCATGATTAATTCAACCAATGTCCTTACAGAACCCAATAATAAATGTTCATTTCTTTTTTTTTTCCTGCCTATTGTGAAAGCCAGGAAGATTAATCAGACATAGAATCTGCATTTTAGGAGTTAGACATGATAATGTGCAACAATAAATTAGGCAAACAATTATAAAGCAGAAATTTCCACTGATACACTGATATCAATATATAGATTATTGATTAATAATCATCGTTATCACAAAATAAAGTATCTATATAGGTGACTGCTATGCTAAATAAATAAAGTGAAAAAACCAGAAGATCAATAATCTTAAGCTGTTCCAAAGAAATTCTGAATAACTGCAAGAAAAGTTTAACCTTCTGGAAGAGATATTTAAGTTTTGGTATTGTTGCTCATGACAATAAATAAAACTGCCGCATTTCCTCTATCTAGAATTGCTAATTCTAGACGAGGCAGGGTGGCTCATTCCTATAATCCTAGCACTCTAGAAGGCCAAGGTGCTTGAGCTCAGGAGTTCCAGACCAACTTGAGCAATAGTGAGAACCTGCCTTTAGAAAAAAAAGGAGAAAAGAATTTGTTAATTCTGGCTATCTAATTCCTGCCCTTCTCTGCGATTACAGGAAAGTTATTTAATGTCTTTATTCCTCTATTTATTCATCTGTTAAATGGAGATTATAAAAATTCATGTCTTACAGGATAGTTAACAGAATTAAATGAGTTAATGTATATCAAGTACAAGAGTGTCTACCCCATTGTAAGTACTCAATCCATGTTGATTATCTTACTGCTCTTATTGTAACCTTTCATGCCAAAGCAAGAACATGTAAAGGCATTTTAATCAACTCAATGAGGAAAGTGAAACGTCGTCAGGGAAGATATTTTTGAACGCATATTGAGGTAAATAGGGCTTTGTCTATTACAACACTTATAGTAGCCAACAGAATGAGGTTATATGATTGGTTAAGACAAATATCACTTGCCTTTGGGATGGGTAGAGAAGGCCAAAGCAGATCTCCCATTGTGTGCAGCGGATGGGAGGGGTGTGAGGGTGTTCTTTCTAGAAAAAGGGAAATAGAAGGTGTTGGTGCCCCTATGGCCCTGGTCTCGATCACCCACTGAAGAAAGGAACCAGGCGAGACGCGGATTAGAAGTACAAGCTTGTAGGAGGAGGGCTAACCTTGATTTCCTGGTAGCCCCAAGCAACCTCCACAGTAGCCTTTTATTGATACAGCACAAGACAGGTGAGGGGAATATTAGATAATGACTACATGCCCAAGGATCGCCATGGGCTGGGATCTTTCTCTGCAAGGAGCACCTGCAGAAGAATTGGCCGAGGGCCCACCCGCCAGTTGCAAAATCATCTTGCTCAGAGGTCATCAGGCTCTTGGCCTCCTCTACAATAAGGAATGCTGGAAGATACTCATAAAACAATTGTTATCTACTTGCATATACTGCGTGAAGAGGGATAGTCTTTGCCTGCATTAATTCAGGTTTTCTAACTTAACTGAACTTGGTAAATGTTAGGCAAAGGGTGATTTCAACAACAAGTCCTTAGGCTAAGCCCGGAGGGAGACTCTCCCTCATTTTCCACACCTAATTACCACTCAATCAGGCCCATCCACCAAACACAGCAGAATCTCTGTAAGTTGACCACCCAAGGGACTGTAACAAACTGGTCAAAACACAGAGGTGGTCAACATAAGGAACTAGGCTGAGTACTGACACATACATGTGATGCATGTCTGGTCTACGAAAATTAGGTCAACTTAGGAGGTGGTCATGGTAGGGAAGTGGTAGGGAGGTCAACTGTGGCAGTTCTACTGTATTTATAAAATCCGTCCCCCTCTCCCTTTCTACAGCTGCTACTCTTCCCCACACCCTTGCTCTTCTTGTCTTAGCCATTTGATGTAGTTCTTAGCTGATCTCCTTCCTTCAGTCTTAAACCCTGCACACGAGGCAATGGGACCATGGAGGGATTCTTCTCTGCCTACCCTCCCTTAAGACTCCACGATTACAGCTTCTCAGTGAAGCCTCCACCAACTCCCCAAGGGACATTAAGGAACTTCCTTCCATTTCATAGAAACTACAGGTTAGCAAACATATGAAAGCACTCAGTTATGGGGATATAAAATTAGTGCCAGTTTTTGTAATAGTATCTCATGCTAGAAAGGTATCATGAAGTGGGGCCTCTCCTATGTGGCTGTTAGAAATTGGAAATAATTCATGGTTTTTTCCAGAGACAGTCTCACTCTATAGCCCAGGTTAGAGTGCTGTAGCATCATCATAGCTCACAGTAACCTAAAACTCTTGGGCTCACGTGATCCTCTTGATTCAGCCTCCCTATAGGCACCTGCCACAACACTCGGCTAATTTTTCTGTTTTCAGTACAGATGGGGTCTTGCTTTTACTCAGGCTGGTCTCGGATGCCTCAACTCAAAGGGTCCTCTACCCTTGGGCTTCCCACAGTGAAAGTCACAGGTGTCAGCCACCATGCCTAGCCTGATTCAAACTTTTTGAAAAAATATTTTGATCAGATAAACTAGCAATCTGACACGTGTTCATCTATGATTTCATTTCTGAAAACATATCCTAAGGAAATTATCCAAAAACAAGAAAAGTCTAGGCACAAAAACCGGTCATCTGAAAGTTTATTTATAATATACAAAAAAAAATGAGGCCAAACGCCTAATGATCAGGTACTGATGAAATAAACAAATCATCTCCCTACTAACATGCTGACAAAAATGAGAGTTAGCAATCAGAAGAGCACAGATTTAGACACACATACCTATGACACCAGACCTCAAAAGTTCTCCAATGGGAATTTTGTTCCAAAACATAAATGTTGCAAAATAACAAACTCCATAAATAAGCAGAGGATTTGTAGTTTATATAACCAATAATTCAAACACACACGATACAAAAATAATTCAAATGATAAATGCCAAAATATTATGATATTAATTTTAGAATTACAGGAATTTATTACAGGAATTCTTTGTTCACTAATCTATATTTTCTAAATGCTTCTCTAATAAATTATATAATTTTCATAGTTTCTTTTTCTTCCTTTTTTTTGAGACAGAGTCTCAAGCTATTGCTCTGAGTAGAGCGCCATGGCGTATTCATAGCTCACATCAACCTCCAACCCTTGGCCTCAAGTGATCCTCTTGCCTCAGTTTTTCTATTTTTAGTAGACATGGGTCTTGCTTTTCCTCAGGCTGGTCTCGAACTTGTGAGCTTGCCTCAGCCTCCCAGAGTGCTAGGATTACAAATGTGAGCAACCGTGCCTAACCTAATTGTCATAGTTTTAAAGGCTATTAAAAGGAATACCAAAACTTACATACAAATTGTGTATTGCCATTTAAATGGGTATGAAAAGAAAGTTTTGGGAAGGTTCTAAGTTGAAACCCAGCATCTTCA
The DNA here is from genome assembly GCA_963574655.1 of Perodicticus potto. NCBI lineage: Eukaryota > Metazoa > Chordata > Mammalia > Primates > Lorisidae > Perodicticus > Perodicticus potto. The sequence continues at coordinate 84,279 of CAUYRH010179194.1, forward strand.
TAGAACCTAATCTTGAGCACAGCCCACAGATTTCTTCTGGAGCATCCCATCCAGGTCCACTTTTTCTGTTGTAGCCAGAAGTCTTAAAAGGCTATTAATTAATAACCTGTTTTGCTGTGTATCAGGATACCTTATCTACATGAAGTTTCAATTTCATAACACCCTACATTATTAAGTCTATTTAACAAATGAGGATACTGGCTCAAAATTAGTCATACATGGTCACATGGTTAACAAACGTCTGGCAACACTGAGATTTGAACCCAGGACTGCCTAACTCCAAATTCTATCTTCTTTCCAGTAACCTCTTCAAAATATGCCTGTCTGTGTATCAATTCCTTATTTTATCATGAAGTATTCCTAGTCTATTTTTTTTAAGAGATAGGGTCTCATTCTGTCACCCAGGTTGGAGTGCAATGGTGCAATTATACTTTCCTGTAACCTCAAACTCCTGGACTCAAGTGATCCTCCCACCTTAGCCTCCCAAGCAGCTAGGACTACAGACCAGTGCCACTACACTTGGCTAATTTGGGGATGGGTTGGGAGGGGGTGGGCAGAGACTTGATTTTGCTATGTAACCCTGGCTAGTCTCTAACTTCTGGCCTCAAGCCATCCTCCCACTGGGCTTCCCTAAGTGTTAGGGTTACAGGTGTGAGCCACTGTGCTCAGCTGATAAATTAAACAAAGCAATTGAGCTGCTCAGGTAACGTGAAGATATGGAAATGAACTAGTCAGGTCATGGTCAAAACAGAAAAGAACAACAAGCCTCTCCACCCCCCCCCATCCATCCCTAATCCTTCTTCTTTTCCTTTTCTTTCCTAAAGAAAGAAACTCTAGAAACTAGTCTGTTTTATGACCTTGCCAGTTTTGTTCACTGGTTTACCTCAAGCACCTAAAACAGAGCCTGACTTAAAATAGGAGTTGATAAATAGTAGATGAATAAATAAACATATTCATGAGAACATGTACAAATTCTTTTTACTAGCTAAGTGACTTTTGACAAATCTACAAGCCTCTCAGCTTTTAAAATCTTCATTTCTTATTGTAATTCTGCCAAAGGTTGCGATAAGTTCAAATCCATTCATTCAAAATCTGCTTACTGAGCACCTACTATATGCTAGATAGTGTCCTAAGGAATGAGACAATAGCAGAGAACAAAACAGACAAAAATCTCTCATGCAGCTTACACTTTGGTGATCAAAGAAAGGCAATACAACATAATGGGTTATATGGGGGTAAGCACTTTGGAGACAAAGAGAACAGCTTGTGGCTAAGAATCTGAGAAAAGGAGCTGCAATTTTAGGCAGAGTAACTGGAGAAGACAGTATATGAGTAAGGAGATAAGGGAGTGAGCTATGTAAACTGGGGAAATTTTTCAGGCAGAAGGAATAGCACGATGGCATGACTGTAGTTTCAGGGTGGCTGTAATACAGTGAGTGGATGGGAGAATAACAGACAATGAGATCTGATCAGTCAGCAGGCCAGGCATGGATTGTGCAAGACCTTGTAGGCCATTGCAAAGATATGGCTTTTATTCTTAGAAAAATCAAAAGCCATTAGAGGGATTTGAGCAGAAGTGAGACATCAGGCGATTTAGGTTTTAATATTTCTCAGTTAGGTTGCTGTTCTCATTTTGGTTGGGCAACTCCTCTTTGTCCCCACCATCAAGTCATGGCAGGTCATGTAGCATCTCAAAACTGGGCACAAGGCCAGGCATGGTGGCTCATGCCTCTACTCCTAGCACTCTGGGAGGCCGAAGCGGGCAGATCACTTGAGCTTACGAGTTTGAGACCACCCTGAGCAAGAGCAAGACCCCCATCTCTAAAAATAGCCGGGCATTGTGGCAGGCGCCTGTAGTCCCAGCTACGCGGGAGGCTGAGGCAAGAGGATTGCTTGAGCCCAGGAGTTTGAGGTTGCTGTGAGCTAAGACGCCATGACATTTACTGAGGACAAGAAAGTGAGACTTTGTCTCAAAAAAAAATTAAAAAACTGGACACATTATATACCAGTCAATCCCCATGTCTTTTAATAGCCCCCGAATGATCCCATTTATCTCCAGAGCTATGTTAAGAATAGACTTAAATGCAGTACAACTAAAAGAAGGACTCTACCTAACAAATGCAAATAATGTAACCTAGGTGTTTGTACCCTCACATTACCTGAAATTAAAACACAAAAAGGAATAGACTTACAGCAGATCAAGGTAGAGTCTATTTCAATATTCCAAGTAATAGTTCATATTATCTTTAGCCAGTGCAGCAGTGGTGAATTCAGAATACATTTTTTTGCAGATAACTTTTACCAATGCTCTGGTTAGGGGTGTAAGGGAACGGTAGGAGTCAAAATGGCTCCTGGGTATTTGGAATGAGCATTGCTATTCTCTGAAGTTGTGATAACCAAATGCGACATGTTAAGAACTACTATGTAAAAGCAGGTATATCTCAATTTTAGACAAAAATTTTGTGAAAGGAAAGAATGGGCCTTAGTTTGAACTGAAGGATTTTTGTTAGAGAGCATTTTGGGAAGGCATAGGTTAATAAAAATAATAATAAAAATAAAAATAAATGTTAGATAAGTAATTGAAATAACAGATTACTGATAACTGATTTTACTCTATTAGCTCTTCTAAGCAATTAGACTATGTTAAGGAAAGGTTTGCTTTCTTTTCTTTTTTTTTTTTTTTAATAATGTAACCCAAAGGGATGAAGCTAATTGTGGAATTTCAAACAATAAATAGTGTGGTGGCAATCAGGCTCTTACTGTTGTTAAAATCACACCATGCCTATACTTCTTGGAATCGGTATCCTACAGTGACATGGAGGCTGAGCCTCGGGAAAACAAAGGTGATACAACTGTCTCGTACATCATACTGTGGAGAGCACTGTCCATATATGCAATCTTCTCTACCTTTACATTCAATTTCAGAAATTTAGAGAAAAACCCACATCCAGATATTACTTAGACACTTTTTCCCAAGCAGAATTGAGTCATTCTTCCATGGAGAGAAGAAATTATTGGAATGAATGCAATAACCTTAGATGATGCAAACATACAATTTAAGGTTGCTATGAGGAAGCCTCCAATGGCATCATGTTAAAAGTTTCTCTAGCATTCTGCCTGATCTTAAGAAAAGAAAAGCAGAATTCTGAACAGGAATGCTCATCCTATAAACACGAAGTTTCCTCACGAACGTACTGAATAGCCAAAGTCATAGCCTCAGAAGACTTTCATTCTCTTTGGATTTAGACCACATTGGTGAACATTCTAACTCAATTATTTTCTGTTACTGTCCCCCATGTGTAGACACAGAGAAAGTATTTATCACCCATAAGAAGTCCAGAGTGTGCACGCACACGCGCGTGCACACACACACCCACACACAAATGCGCTTTGCTTCCTTTAGAAAATGGCATCATTTTCCAGCCTGACTTGGTCTATTGTTAGAGACCCTCTTTATGTAATAATAGCGGAAGGGGACTGGATACAATCCTTCAGGCAGGTGGCATCTCCAATCACCAGTTAGCTAAAGACCTTAGAAGGGTTATGCAAAGGTGGTCGCTTGAACTAAAGTGGAAAAGGAATGAGATCAAGAAGTAGCCGTGGTGGACAGATGCCCCACTGGCTTCACATTGTTGTTTCGCTGGAAGGACATAGTGTGTCATAATGAATTACCATTAATTTGAGCCAGCAGTACTGTTAGAGTGAGCCCAGCAACCCAGGATGACAAACAGTGCCTGCAAGATCATCTAATGAGGGACAAGGCCGCTTCAGTTGTGCCGCTTCACTCAATTAGTGGACAAGGCTTTTAATGTCGCTCGGCACAACTAAAGCAATTTTGATTACTTAGAGCTAAGTCTCCATTTAGAATGTTTCCGAAGCTGACACAGTTTTTTTTTTTCCTTTTTAAATATAATTTATCTAGAGAGTATTTGAATGGTAATAAGCTATTCGAAAGCCAATCCCATTATTCCTTATTTTTGCTTAAGTAATACTGAAATATATTTTTTAAAAGTTCAAAGGATAGGATTTACTCTAGCAAATGAAATGTAAATAAGATAGCAAATGATTAAGAATATTCTGAGGGTGTGTGTGTGTGTGTGTGCAGGCACTATGCATGGCTCTCTGTGCCAAAATTACAGTTGGTGAATTTCACTTCATCAGCCAACATTATCAGGAGGGTTGCATATTTATTCTATATATTCACATTTAACAAAAAAAAAAAAATTCCAGATCTTGCCTTCTTTGGCTGAGAGCACTTATATTTCATAGCTTTTGATATAGGGAACTGGTGTTTCCACTTCATTATTTTTTTCACTATGTCACTGCATAAGGAGAAGCACTGCTAAGTGCAGTGCTGCGACTTTCTTCAATGCAGTGATCACTGACTTAGAACTAAAATTGGACTTGCACAAAGACTATTTAGGCCGAATAAATCCTCTTCTTCATCCTGGAAAATACCGTCTACGTAGCCTTCTCCCATCTTCTACTTTTCCATCCATTCAGTGTGTTTAATTCTCAGACTGCTTGCCCTGGGTGAAATTCTTTGAAATTCTGCATATTTAGTAAGACGATCACTGGGTAAAAGCAATTTATTCAAGTGCTGGCCACACAGTAGTTACCAACAAATTTTAGTTCTATTGACACAAATTCCACTCAGATAAATACAAAGCTCATTATCACGCATAGCTGCCCCCTGCATCCCTTCCGTCCCACAGGGCCGGCCAGTATCAGCACCAAAAGTTGACCCCAAAATCTATAACAACACCTGACCCAAAACCAATATCAGCGCTCCTACCACTAATTTTTTGCAAAGCTCATTGCTTAATGGAGGCCAAATACAAGCCAAGGTTTAAATGGTACATGCTGTCACATCTTTGTTTTATAAAAGTGTTATAAAAACCTGATGAATACAATCACCCAGGGGAGAGGATCAGAAAGTTTTGAATGTTGAATACCTTTAGGCCATTGGAAAACTCATTTGTTGAATCCATTCACCTATTAATTTTTAGGGTTTTCTCTCCCTTTTCTACAGTTATATTTAATTTTCTTAAAATAACTGCAATAATTACTACTTTCTTGCCTCCAAAAGGGTTAACTTCAAAAGCATGTAATACACTCAAGGAGCTGGCTCCTTATTAGTAGGAAATGGTACATCACTGATATTGTTGGCGTAGTAAATAAAAATTATAGAGGAAAAACAATATGGTTCATTAGGAAGCAAGTAATATTTCCTATAATGGTGGTATATTTTTTATAATTGTAATGACTTAGAAACTGGCAAATAATTTACACAGCCTCTGTATCTCCCTCTTCCTAGAATGTATGATAAGAAATCACATCATTGACTCAAATTATGATTGCAAAAGTAGAGGAAATGATGAATAGTTCCATTTATTGTCTTCTCTTGCCAAAACGGGTGGTAGGAGAGAAATAAAAGGGATTCTTGTTAATTGCAGGAACTGACGAAAAAAAATGGAAAGATTAAATGTACAGTGATAGTACCAGTAAACAGATGCAGGTCAGCAAGGACCACACTCTTCAGCCCTTGTCCAGTAGAGGGCTGGCCTAAAGTACCATCAACAATGAGTTGATGGCTTTGGCTTTCTTATTTTTTTTATGTATTTTTTTTTGAGACAGAGTCTCACTATGTTGCCCTCGGTAGAGTGCCATGGCATCACAGTCCACCGCAACCTCAAACTCTTGGGCTCAAGCGATTCTCTTGCCTGAGCCTTCCGAGTAGCTGGGACTATAGGTGTCCACTGCAAAGCCTGGCTGTTTTTCGGTTGCAGGTGTCATTGTTGTTTGGCAGGTCCAGGCTGGATTCGAACCTGCCAGCTCCGCTGTATGTGCCCTACTCACTGAGCTACACGCGCCAAGCCCCTTCTGGCTTTCTATCCATGTCAATATGAAACATCTCAGATACTTCCCCATCTCTATTGATCATGTATTTTTTGAACACATGTAATACTCATACGGTTCAAAAGTCAAATTGCATATAAAGGTAACTGCGGACTTCCTTCCACCTCTGTGCCTTTTGTAAATTCCACCCACACATTATGTATAATTATTGCCATGAATTCTGGCTTCTTCTTATTTCTTTTTCCAAAAATGAGCAAATACAGGTATTGATTCTTATCTGCCCTTCTTTTTCATGAGAAAAAATGCCATTCTGTATATACTCTTTGAAGTTTTATTTTTTTTATTTCCAACTAACAATGTATCATGAAATGTCTCCACATTAGTGTATAGAGGCCTTCCTGGTTATTTTTTATAACCCTATGATACTTCAATATACGGATATGCTTTATTTTATTCAACAGATATTTTTAATGATGGGGAGTTAGGTTATTTCCAATATTTTGCAATGTCAAATAATGGTATATAATTAACAGCCTACGTGAATATTTTTGAAGCTCATTACATGATTCTTAGAAAACCACTGGTGGGTAAACAGGCTGCCCTGGCCTACTTGAGTTAATGTTAGCTGTCTCGACATTTCTGGAATGGGATAAGAGTTGGGATTGGGCAACCTGAATTATTTTTGATGCTCAGGTTTATTCCTAGTCTTAAAGATAGATCAAGGTAAGCAGAACAATTATGAAATTGTCTTGCTCCATAGTAAGGGAGAGACTATACGTTTTAAGAATTTTCTATATTTTTCTTCATTGTACAAGATTTTTGAGACCCCAAGTTCACCTAAACCCACTGGAAGTCCTAAAAAACCTAAGAGCTAGAAAATATCTCCCTATGTACAATTATTTTTGTAGCAAGGAACAATCCTTAACTTTCTTTAAATTTAGAACTCATAGGTTTCAAAATACTGATTGAAAAAAACGAATGAATGAATCTACTGGATCCAACAACACAAAGGCTTGGGGACAGCTTCCAGCAAATATCAGCCTGAGATAAGAGTTCTGAAGGCAAGCAGGTGTGTTTAGCAGTAGGGTTTTTCTACTCTTGGAAAAATGAGGCAGATTATAGATAACATGAAGACTGTCATCCCTGCAGTCTCCATGAAATGGGGGGCATGAATCCCAGCTGTGGCCTGAGACTGCTGGGGGTCCACTAACACATTCCTTTCTGGAGTAACCTTTCCAAGCATGATGACTGATGCTCTGAGGAAGAGGTCAGGCACCAAGCCCAGCGCCATGAGGGTTCCTCAACAACCCGGAAGCACAACATTCACAACTAGATAGGGGGTCCTCAGGGGAGAAAAGGAAGAGGAGAAAGAAAGGGGAAGTTTGTGTTAGTGTTTGCCAAAAAACAAAAAATCCGAGAAATCCCTGAGAGATCCCATGTGAAAGGTAAAATTTACCTTTTCTAAGACTATTGTTGATTTTTCCTTTACTTAGAGGTGGACTGAAATACAGCTTTTTGGAGGAAAGCTCAGAGATTCTAACAAAGGATATGAAATAGGTTAATGCTTTGGTACCAAGATTTGACTGATTTTTAATACTAGTTTTTTAAAATTCACTTGTATCATTAATAATGCAAATATCTGATTCACCTGCATCCCTCTGCGGAGTGGGGGTAGGGGAGCTAGGGTGTGGATGGCTCCCTAAGTAGCAAAATCACTGTGAAAATAAGCATTTTGCTGTATCATCATCTAATTATCACATTCAGACATTAATCGAAGCACCTCATTTAAGGTGGGAGCGGAGCTCTGCTGAGGGCAGATGATTCAGCACAGTGTCTTCTGATGATTACCGTCACCCCCAGTGCTTTGAGGAAGAAGCTACAGTAAAACTAAAAGGCAAAATGCAGGCATCTATGAAGTTTATTTATTTGTAAGTTACACGTTCCGTTTAAAAACCTCTTTGGAGTGACGATCATTAATTTTTTCCCCAAAACTGCCCTGTCACACAATAATATGTGCACACTATATATATATACATATACACACACACACACACACACACACACACACACACACACAAATAAAAACTTATTTCCTGCTTAAAAGGCATCCCAGAGAGAGGAGATGTGGATGAGTGTGAAGAATGGATCTGGGGAACGGAATGGGTGCAGATGCCTCCATGACAAAGGGGAGGCATATGGCTTCCTTTCCCCTGGTGTGCCCGGGTCTCACAGAGAGCTCTAGATTTCCCTGTGATAAGCTTCTGCTTTCCAGCTCCACTGGGAAGATATTTTGTATGCCACAGAAAACCAAGATGTTTGCATTCCCACCAATCCAGGGATAAAGCATTTTCCTCATACAGACACAAAACATACAGTATATGAATGTTTAATGGAGGCTAAAACTGGGAGAGGAACAGAAAACAAGAACAGAGCAGGTTAAAAAAATATCTGGTTTCTCTCTATCAAAATACTAATTAAAATTCATGTTCATGGGGATGATTATACATATGTTTTTGAACTAAAAGTCTAACCTGGCACTATTTTTTGGCCTTATTTTTGTGACAACATTTTTGTCCATATGGCATGAAGTGAATCATTTTGCATCTTTTTTTAAGCTCTATGTGTTTTTCTTGTTGTCTATTCCCTCTTCTCCCACCACACACACACTGGCAGCCGCTACCAAGTTACCAAATGCCAACTCAACCCTGCAAGCTGGCTGCATGGAGCTATATAGTACTGGCATCTTCCTTTCTTTGCAGAAATGTTCTCTCTCTCTGTCTCTCTCTCTCTCTGTGTCTCTCTCACACGCATGCACGTACACATCCCTCGTACGTACCACTGAAGCACCCTGAATATTTCTCCTTCATTTCCATGATAATCTTTTGGGATTCTGCCCAGCTCCAGTGTACATGCAGCGCTGGCTCCTGGCCTGCTGCAGGGGCCCAGCTCAGCTTCTTTGGTGCCTCTCACCCCTGACCCTCCTTCTCTGTGGCACCCTGATAATTAGCGGTTCACTCAAGAACTGCTATAAATTAATGGTTAATCGAGCCCATGTAATTAGTTTAGTCACAGCAAAGCATAAAAACCATGATTGTCCCGTGGTCCCCCTGCCTTTTTTTCTTTTTTAAATCACAATAACCCACGTTCCTGCTCTTGCAGACAAGAGAACGCTCCCTCCGTGCGGTGTAGCCAGACCGGCTGGCCGCTGGGTCGAGGATGGCACACGTTTTGTACACGTGCTGCCTCCACCAGCATCAGACACTGCTGAGTTTGTGTGGAAGGGCAGCAACTCCACCTAACAAATGGAACTTTAACAACAGTAAAACAACCTAATAGCTTAGCATGCCAGGGGGCTAATGTGGCGGGCCATTTACTGCTGCACTAAATAGCCCCGGTTTGATTCTCACTGCCAAGTGTCGAACTGAGAATTGCAAGGCAGGAGTAGCTCCTAATTCATTAGATAAAGGGGGTCATTGCTCATAGGGCTGGGGAAACTGTAGAAGGATAAGGAAAAAAAATGAGCAAGGCATTCCCCCTTTCAAATGCCATGAAAACCTGGACTACCTGTGGTCTGGGAGAGCAGAGTCACCGGAGTACGAGGGCTCTGTTCTTAGCACTCACATGCCAACTTCTAATGTTGGATAGATTGATTTTAATTTTGCATTGTTCATCTGGAAAGGGACTAGAAAACCAATAGGATCCTAATACTGAGACCTGTTATTTATTACTTGTATGTCGCTTTGGAACAAAAGCAACAACCCAAGAAGGAAGTATGATTTAGCCTTGCTGTAAAATAAGCCACGGCTGAGATGTCCCTGGCAGCTATCCTGCTTCATGTGCCCTGAAAAAGTTGCTGTGGGCAGTTGTGACCTGTCTAATAGGCTGGGCAGGTAAGAGACGGCTGGCAGTAAAAGAGAGAACAAAATTCTCGTTAACATGCTCCATCTCATAATATTGTCTTTCTTTTTTCCTTTTTATTTTTATTCCAGGTAGTTTTGATAAAGAGTTCTAAGTCTGAACTGCCCTGAATGGTCATGGTAAGGTTATGTGAACAAAATAGTTCCCTTATCTTGTTGTGTTTTTTTTTTTTTTAACAGAAAAGAGAAATCATCAAAAAATTTCAAATGAGATGTCTAAAATGGGACATCTTTATTTCCTGAACATTAGCCCTAAAACAACTGATTTCTCTAATTCCTGCCATCACTCAGATTGGCCTTGAATTACCTCCCAATAGGCCTCCCATGTGCTTCTAGATGAGAGTGTGTAATGGGGGATCTGTTAATTAACTAGAAGCAAAGTTGCACGGTGGGGATCAAACACTGGATACGTCCTAAAACTCCCACAGAGAAGATGAAATGCAGCGCAAACTTTAAAGACTTCCCGTCATTAGCTGAGACCTTGCTGCTCCTGGCCCAGACCCCTCCTGTTTCAGAGAACAATGAGGACAATGAGGGCAGAAATGAAATAGTGCAGCCAGGAACAAAGGAACTAGCTATTTACCGGGAGAAAAAGAAGGAAGGGAGGCGAGGGGAGGGGAGAAGAGGGAGAACTTTCTTTTTCTGTGGTTCTTGTCTACTTTTAATTAATTTATGACTGCCAGGAAATTGCTGAGAGAGCACACCCAAGCACCCTGCACCCGGTTCAGTGTTAATATATGGAACGTCTACCGCGGACGCCCAGGAAAAGGGCAACCCGCTGGAGAGAGGGACACAGAGCAAGGAGAGAGAGACCAGGACAGAAAGAAGGAAACAGGATAAATGGTTGGCCCAACTTTCGCTCTTAGAATCAGGGTTTGAACTGGAAGATGCCAGAAACAAAAGACCACAGAGCAACACTGTCCCCGGAATGACGAACCGTCTTACAGCAGTTCTTGATCCCCGTAAAAGACAGAAACTGTGCCCTGACGGTAAGTTCAAGTTGTGCCATTTTCAGGGGGCTCTTGGTAACTTCCGTCTAAATACCCATCAATATTACATCAATAGAAAAAGCACACAGTCATGATACTGACTTGTTGTACTTTCCTGTTTCTTAACAAGATAAATCGAAAAAAATTATACTGAAAATGAAGCAAACAGCTGAGTAACAAAATCTGACTATGGAAAACCTAGTCCTCATTTCCCATTCTCTGTTTTTTTGCAGAATTCAAATCAGGAGCTTTTCTGTATATGTTAAGAGCAAGGCTTCAACAGGATCCAGAGAACAAATAAGAGATGGGCAAGGTACAAGAGGAGGAGGCGAGTGGTCTCCACTGCTTCCTCCTGGGGCACCTGCTTAGAGATAGACCAGTGGGGTGAAGGAAGCCATTGTTCAAAGGGGCTGAGGACTCAGCTCTCATCCTTTAGATTTCAGTTGAAAAATGACCACACTAGAATTAGTTTATTTTTTAAAGGTCAGGAAGGCAAAGCTCTCTTTTCTGTCTTTAAGTCACATGTCGAATAATAAGGGGAAAACTCTGCAAATAAATAAAGCAAATCCCCCCAAACTGTTTTGTGACTGATTTTCTTACTTCTTACCTATTTAATGTGAAGTGTTTAGTATTTAATAAGCTTGGCCACAAACTCGACTCTAAGGGAAAAGGAAAGTTCTTAACCACATAGTTCCACCAGCTGAAAATACAATATAATCAAAAGGGGGTCTGGGTTAGAGTTTTACCATTAGACGTCTGTATATTCTAATCAGGACTAGAAATTAACAGTGAAGTGAAAGACACATTGTCAGTTACTAAGAACCTCATCTAGTGTCTCTACATACATACTTACAAAGGGTAAAGGATTCCCCAGTACGTCTCGTGAGTGATAAGATTATATCATTTACTGACAATATAGAAGCACGGCATGGCAGAATAGGAATGAAAGGGCCCCAAGTTATATTTCCGATACCTTAAAACTAGCAGTGTATCTTAGAAGAAATGATATACTCGCCATGGTTTCAGTTTCCTTGAGTTTCCATGGGGATAATAATTCTCCTGACTACTCTCTAAAGCAGTGTGTGTGAACCTTTATCTCACAGCACATTCAAACCTATAGTTAAACTTCCACAGCACACTTACATTATATGTTGATCGAAAGAAAAAGTTAAAAAAAGAATATACTTATTGTGCTTTGAACTTCTTTCAAAAATAATTTAATTTATGATCCTTAAAAATTTTCTTGACACACCAGTTGAAAATCACTGCTCTATAGGGTTGTTGTTTTTTTTTTGAGTGTTTAATGATATCATCTACATCAAAGTATTCAAAAATATATCCATTTACTTTCAATTGGACTGTCCTATACTGTTCCTAAAACAGTGCTGGGTCTAACACAAAAGTTATTTAGGACCTAGGAATGTACAATAGGGTTACCAATTCCTTCAGGATTTCATAATTATCTTCAAAATTGCCAAAGAAGTTTGTAAATCAGTCCAGGAAATATCATCCTTCCTAGAATCCATCTCCAATCATTTCTTCCCACGTTTCATTCACCTTGTGTCTCTCTTTTTTCTGTCAATTTACCACGGAATAAGCAGGCTTATATTATTTTTTTCATCTTTCTAGTTAAACAACATGCTATTTGTAAAATATTCGCTAAAATTCTGTATCTTTTGTTAATCTTTCCATCTGATAGATAACTGGGGGATAACTTCAGAAATTTCCTTTACACATAAAAAGAGTTCCACAGGTAACAGAAAATCAAAATAACAAAGAACAGTAACACAGAGCCTCAATTATAGCTATAAGGCACTTTCTTTCTTTTCTTTTGAGACAGTCTCACTTTGTCACCCTGGGTAGAGTACCATAGCTCATAGCAACCTCAGTCTCTTGGGCTCGAGCAATCCTCCTGCCTCAGCCTCCCAAGTAGCTGGGAATGCAGGCGCCCAACACAACACCCAGCTATTTTTAGAGATAGGGGTCTCGCTCTTGCTCAGGCTGGTTTCAGACTCCTGAAGCTCAGACAATCCACCTTTCTCAGCCTCCTAGAGTGCTAGGATTACAGGCATGCGCCACCGTGCCAGCCTATGAAGGCACTTTCTTGACACTAACACTTTTAAATACCTTCAGGATTCGAGTAATCAAGGGTTAGAAAATAAATCTATTCCTAAACAAGGGAAAAATTCTTCATGGAAAGAATCCTGATCATTAAGAGAATAATTGCTAGAGAAGTGTCCTAAAATGGAAAAGGCAGGCCAAATATTGCTAATTTCTGACTCAATGGTGACTTGATAAGTGTTAAACCTCCTGATTTAACGAGTAATTCTTTTTTTAACTTTTTTTAGTTGGAGACAGAGTCTCACACTGTTGCCCTGAGAACAGTGGTATCATCATAGCTCACTACACCTCCACCATCTGGGATCAAGTGATTCTTTTGCCTCAGCCTCCCTCTCGAGGTGCTGGAACAAAAGGCATGTACCACCATGCCTGTTTATTTTTTGTAGAGATGGGGCCTTCCTCTTGCTCAGACAGCTCTCTAACTCCTGAGCTTAAGCAATCCTCCTATCCCAGCCTCCCAAAGCGTTGGGATCACAGGCATGAGCCACCGCACCCAACGTAATGAATACTTCTATTGGTTAGATAATTTTTGGTTAGACAAAAACACACATAACCTGGCTGTGATGGTCCTTGTGTGGCTTTGAGAAGTAGCTACATGCCACTTGTCTTGGTGTTCTGTTTGGCCTATATAGTATTAACATTTTTTTAAGTATTTCTACTATTTAGAAACTGAGAGTCTTCACATAATATCCATATTTCTGACACTTTAGAAAAACTTGAAAGATCTGTCAATATTATGCCCACCCTCCTACACGGCAGCAATCTACTGGTACTTAGCAGAAGCTGCCCATGTGACAGGGGCACACAGCTTTTGAGTTCATCCCAGTCTCACGAGTTCTCCTTGGCTCTTGTAGTAAGTTGAGTTTTTGACACCTGAAATTTTAGAGTAGGCTTTAGGGTATTGAAGTAGTAAAATATTCAGCAACTGTTTCTCAGAGCATAGATTTCACAGCTGTTCCTCTAATGCCTCATTATGAAAGACAAAAATGTGAAAACCAATAGAAAAATACAAGATAATGGTCACACACACAATGAGTCAATGAATAATATTTAAAAGAAATGACAAAGAAGACGGGATAAGAATAAAAGGTTTTTAGAAAATATCCTGACCAATATACAACATGAATAATGGTGAAAATACATAAAACATACCAGGAAAATTTAATCAATAATAAGAATGATAACATTTAAAAATTGTATGCAGTTATGAAGACAAAACAAATATGAAGAAAGATTCATAAGCAAAAAGTATGCCACGAAAACAATGGATTAATATGATAAGCTAAAATTATGTTAAGGAAACATAGGTATAAATTATAGAGCTGTTGGATCAAAGAATAATCAGGAAAGTGTAGTAAAGGGAAAAAAATTAAATTTATGTTGGAAATTCAGACCCCAATGTTTACCATTCCTTTGTATAAGCAAACTTTAAACTAAGTTAGCTTTGGACAATCTACCCCCAAAAGTTGTCCTTCCAAATGTGGGTTTTCTTAGCTGGTAAGATTTGAGATTTCACTGAATGTGGGACATTCAAAAGAAGACTGTAATAGAGGGAACTGTCAACTTTGCTATTTGTTCCCATCTGGATGTGGTGTATCCAGCACAAGGAAGGCCTATATGCATATTTGGCATTAAATAACCAGATAGGTTTTTAAATAGATCCCTGGAAAGAACAAGCTGGAAAATACAAGCATTCTTTTCCAATATGCTCAAGTATGAACAGATCAAAGATTGGAACTTGTGTCATGACTTTTATCTAGGAAATGCACTCAAAAGAATAAAGGAAAGACACCACTTGCTTTCCAAACTATCAAGAATAATCTTTAAGAAAATTTTCTTGTTTTCATGGACTCTTGATTCAGATCCAATTTTGGTTGTCCCAAGCTAAACATGGAATCTGATGCCAACTTCCTCATACCTCCTATTGTGCTGGAGTGGTTTCGGCCTACTGTTGTATAAAATGTGCTCACAACACAGAGGATAACTTTAGCATCAGTTTACCAGGCCATGCCAGAGGACCTGTAATATCTGACTACATAACTGGGAAGGCAAATATGTTCCAAAATAATATTTGATAATTTATTTTCCCAGTGTCACAATAATGTAAATGATAACTGAATTTTTAAAATTGCTGACATTTACCATATGAGCAATAATTTTTTTTTTTTTAATTTCAACCACTTGAATAAGAGCTTTCTAAAAGAGATCACATATTTACCTGTCATCTTAGGGCTACAGATAACAATCTCTCTGATAGTTTACAGTTATAATAAGGAATACCACAATCACATCTTGGAGGACAACCCAGGTTTATAGGGGTGTCAAATGCTACATGAGTTGTTATCTGGTGTCACTTTTTCCCTCCCCATCCCGAGGACCTTTGGCAAAGTCTAGAGACAATTTTGTTGGTCACAGCTGAGTGGAACCACATAGTCTACGAAAGAAGGCCTCACAGCTATCTTCTAAGTAACGCTTGGCAACTCAGAGGCATAGATTAATGAAATAATTTTATATTTTCTAAGCTTATTTTTGGTTCATAGCTATTCTAATTACTAGAGGTCGCCAGACTTCAAATATGTGAGGGAAAGTCTCAAAATGAAAGAACCAACAAACAAGTGAAAAAAGCATAAAACAAAATAACAGAAATTCAGCATTCATCTGTACACTCTACTAATTCAAGATTAATGATATCTTGGAAGAGGCTGAGCTGAAATATGCCTTCTACCCTGAGTAATAGAATTATTGTAGCCAAATGAATCTCATAAACACAACTGGGAAGACGAAGAGCAGAATGTTTATCTTGTTAAGAGGGTACCTTTCATTATGGGTTTCATTTTTTATTTCATTACAACTTGAGACTTAGGTTAGTGTTTCTATATGTTAATGGTACATCATTTTTATCTCTATGTAAGTTTCTATAGTTTGTCAATGTCAGCTACTTTTTATATTCAAGAGTAATATGATTGAATTTTTTTAAAATGAGGCCATTCACTTATCTATGATTTTCCATTGTTTAGCCAAAAATTTTAAAACTGTAACTAATAGATGACTCTTCACAAGCCATTCTAAGAGAATTAAAGGAGTATTAATGATTAACCAGATGATAGAATTTGTGTTGTTCTCAAATCTGTTCGTGTGTGTACCTAATGCTGAGAGACATTGGTTGGTGTTTTAGAATTCAATATAATAATCAATGCATATAAAATTCATTAACTTAATGGTACAAAGATACCACCTGTAATTTGAGACATTATGAAGATGAAATTTGGAATGTCCATGGGAAAAAGTTTTAAATTCCAGATTGCTACAGGCTAGCAGAGATGAAATTGGGCCAGGAAACAGAGAGAGCTCAGTTCTGAGTCACTGCAGCTGCCACCACATTTGCAAGTCTTTGCCTGATTTCTGTACACAAGACTATTTGGTTACAGTTTCCTTATCTTCTAGTTAGTCGAATCTGAAAGGTAGTACTAGAAGGCTGGGAAGGAACCTAAGTGAGAAGTAAAGTAGAGTAAGTTTGCAAAACACTTGGTTGGCAATCAGAGACATTTCCCAGACACTATTCTTGTCTGGAACTTTTCCACCTTTACTCATAGGGACTCTGTCCTGTATTTTTGTAATTATTCAGGTAGAGGACTGCGACGGCATTATAACAGGGGAACGTAATAAACACGTGAGGAGTTCAGTGAACAGGCAACCAGGTCCCCCCCCCAAAATAGGTCAGTATCTACCACTCAAAAAAAAATAATAATAATGCAGATCTGGAAGGCTTCTTGAATTCTCTAGAATCCTAACATAGTCATCACTTGCGAAAAGGATCAGGAAACTTTGCCAGTCTTTTGATTATTAAAGGTGAAAATGTCTACTGGAAAATAAGAAGCTACCAAGAAACTGTTTTCCTCCGAAATTGATACAATAACTCCAGGATTTAAATCTTTGTGGCTTATCTATGTTCTTAGTTTACTGGATTTGAATACATGTTTTGGGTTTTTTTCTGTTTTTATTTTGTTTTGTTTTGTTTTTAAAGATAGCATCTTGCTCTGTCACCCCAGGTAGAGTGCACTGGTGTCATCATAGCTCACTGCAACCTCAAACTCCTGAGCTCTAGCAATCCTCCTGCCTCAGCCTCCCAAGTAGCTGGGACTACACAGGTGCCCATCATTACATCCAGCTAACTGTTCTACTTTTAGTAGACCCAGAGGTCTTGCTCTTACTCAAGGTCATCTCAAACTCCTGACCTCAAGGGATCCTCCCACTTCAGCCTCCCAGAGTGCTAGGATTACAGGTGTGAGCCACTATACTCAGCCCAAATATGTGTTTTAATTCCAGTTCTCTAGTGGAAGTCAGGGAAGCTAAACTATGTGAAGGGTAACACAGGGGATAGGACCCCTCCTGAGACAGTATTCCTCCAAGCTGGTCTGGGTCCTGCTCATCCAAGATTTTGGACTTCATCATATTCTGATGTCCTGTAACTCTTTTTGATAAGCAGTTAGCTAGTTTACTGTCATGTGGAATTAAATGAACCTTAATTGATGAACTGAAAACTTTCACAGTTCAATACAAAAATGAGTCATCAATAAAGCAAGTTTTATTCATGTATATAGATTATTGGATACTAAAAATAAACATTCTAAACATCAAGAGCTAAATTTTGTTTTGTGATTTCCTTCAAACTAATTTAAAATTTGAATAATGTAAACACCAAACCTGGAACTCTTTCTTAAACTACTTTTTTCACAAGCAACCTGACAAGGAAAAAAAAGGTAACAATTATGAAATATTTGTAATAGTCAAGTTGCATTTTTCTAAACATGAATAAGGTACTTACACTCACATTGACATTGATAATGTAACTATTTCATATGTAAATATCATCTTTACCCAGTCAGCCTACAAAAGTTATCTGGGGTCAACTTTGCTTGGTATTTCCAATGACTTCTCCATAGCATCAGGCACAAATGATGAGATCCTAGTAAGTTATACGTAGTAAAGTAAAATGATATGTGTTAAATACAATTAGAAGTGGGGTTTTTTATTTCATTAAAAGAATCACTTAAGATTCTAAAGTTTACCACAATGTAATAAAAACTAAATCGATCTCAATTCTCATTTAGGACAACAAAGACAGTACAGCTAAATATTTGAAATGAAACATATGTAATATGGTACATGTTTAAAATGAAGGAAGTGGGAGCACTATCCCACCTCCTGGGACTGTGTTGCCCTCACCACCCGTCCCCACACACAGGTTGGTACCAAAGACAACAGTGGTATCTCTGAGAATGCAAAGCAAAGTGCCCAGGGTTTAGAAAGGATGAGTCCATCTCTGGGAATCCCTGGTCCTCTTCACTCCCAGAAAGGAACCTTCTGGGCAGGGATTAGCCGAAGAGGAAAACCTGAAGTGCAAGGTACCATGAAGAAAGGGCAAGTGGAAACGATCTATTTTCTTATTTTTTGACTCTCTCTCAGATAACAAACATGAGAACTATGTATAATAAAGAGCCATGACACCAATAGGTAAATTTCTGGGGAAAGGTGAAGTTAGTGCAAGGAGAGATTACACATGAGGACCCTGTTAGTGTCAAAGAGGACATCTTCCCCCCATGGTGGATTGTTGGGAGGCAGACAGAAACAGGGAAAACCGCAAAAAGAAAGAGGAAAGCAAAAATAAGGTTCACCTCCAGGGAGCTAAGCTCTGGGCAAGGCACTTTAAAGAGGAGTCTTATTGCCTGTAGTCAACTTGTTATGCTGCAGGAGCCCCCCCCCCCCCCCGGGAACTCCCTTTGTACTTTATTTTCTGTCCTCTGAGATCCTGCAAGGAACTCAACCTAGTCTCAGACACAATAGGACCCTAATTTCCATTTTATGCTCACCATATTAAAGTGTACTCAAAAGCAGAACTTCTGCCCATCTCTCCCATTCAATGTCAGAACAGAAAGACTTAATCACATATACACTGTCTCTCCCCAATGTGGTTTTATTTCCCTTTTGTTTAATTAGTCTGTAGACCACAAGAGCTAACAAAGGTTTGACAAATAAATAGATTTGCCTTTTGTGTATAAGGATCTGTTGCTATTTTAACTACAATAGAAAAATACCACATTTTGGTCAGGGTGAGAGAAAAAGGCAACAACCTTCAGAATCCCAATGTGATTATTCAATATTGTATTACAATGGCTGTGCAGAAGAGGTTCTGAGTGGAGTAAACACGAAAGGTGAATTCCTGCTCTCTACTGACAGGGAGCCCCCCACCAAATCATAACTGCAGGATGACAGAAATGTTTATAAAGGCTTAGAGTACGGACGCTTTGGCAGTCGCTCACTGAAACAAAGAAAAAGACACAGTTTTCAAACTCACCACTAAATTTTCTTAGGACAAGGAATACAATACAACCTAATGCCACAAAAATAGGAAATTTTATCTTTGGCAAAAGATTTAAGATTTTACATCATTGCCCCAAACTGCCTATTCTGATTCTTTTTTTTTTTTCCCAGACTTAAACCTGGCCTGGTGTGCCTCATTTTTATAGGACTTCTGAAACTAGGAATCACCAGCATGGGAGAGATCATTAGAGGCAGAGGTGTCTCCTCTAAGCACAACATGTGACCAGGTAATATTGTCTGGATTAGCAGCTTTACAGCCTTACTAAGCCCTGGAGCTACAATTATCTGGTTGCATTAAACTGAAATCACCTGAAAAACTTCACACTGAACAAGCCCTTGGAAATGTCTAATCTGCCAGTTTATACTCGGAAGGGAAAGTGGAATTCAGTCGTTAAAGACAAGAAAACAAAGTTTTCGACTAGTAAGAGTCTCATCTTCGAACCAGGATACGGTGCAGAGACATTTCTGCCATTTATTTTTATGTCATTTCTATACTTTTATGGAAAAAGGAGATTAACCCGACCATTCCCTTTCAAGCCAGTGCCCCAAGTATATATGTTTGATGAGGGTACAGAAGACATAAGGCATAAAACTGCATTGCACAGAGGGAATACACAGTTCCAGAGACGAGGCCTTATGCTAATTTTAGAAAATGTATGTATCTTTTTATATACATAAAGTTATAGCACTATATAAAGAGATCCTTAAATGTGACATACACTGAAGTCCTATTTACTGTCTGACTATTCCTTTTAGAAGATAAAAACTACAAGTAGTGGTTGTATTGATATTAAACTGTCTCCAAAATAAATTTTAGTTTAAGTTGTTTTCTTTGTCTTTAATTTGTAAGATAGAGCCAAATCATACACCTGAAATTAAAAATCCGATTTTAGCACAAGATTTGGGTTATTTAATGGCAGATCAAAGAAACTAATCTTACTCTCTAAATTGGGGTCTCATTATTCTATCTGCGGTCGCCATCACTTGCCACTGTCTGTTTCCTGTTCCTCATTTGTCGATATTGGTGGTGAAAATTCACTGTGGCAGGTTGCAATCTATTCCGTAGAACCACACTTCCCGAGAGAACAACTACTTCTCTGCACAAGGATTCAATGCATGGCAATTTGGCTATGTGGTATTTTAAATATCAAGACTTCCAGATGATGAAATTAAATCCTTAAACATGTAGAAGTATTCAAATTCTTTACCTTATTTACCATTATTGCTTTATTGGCCAAATTCCCATTTGGACAACAAATTAGGTATCCTTTTCCTCTTTCAATAAAATCAGGAGGGGGGAAAAATAAAAATACTTCACTTTCTATTCAATTTCTAACTCCATATTCTAAGACTGGGAAGCCTAGCCGCTGAATTTCACTGACCCTACTAGGCAAGGAAATTGCTCCCAGGCAAGTAGAGGAAATTCACTGCAAAATGATGCATTTCCACCAAGGGGTTGTTGAACAATATCTGAACAATGTCTACAGTGACTATATCACTGTTCAGATAGTCATTTTATTTTTCGGTAACAATTAACATGCGGTGTAACTTTTCAACCTGAGACCCTTCTTACTCTACAGATATTTCTTAATACCATTCTTTTACAACAATATATAATTCAGGGATTCACTGAGAATAGGTTACCAAATCTTTTTTGTCTAACAAGAGTTTCACTTCAGTGTAGTGGTTTTTTGCGTGGTGCCACAAAATAGAAAAATTGATTAGATGTGCTTGGAATTCTCTCCCTCAAAATTTATGAATCTTTAAGAGTAGAGGATACCTAAGGAGTCCTGGACAGAATACAAAAGAATTTAAGATGCCTATCAGGATTTCCGTATTGTATATCTAAATCATGCAAGTATTGTTTTGCAATTAAAAATAAAATGTGATACCAGGATATCCCAATACATCCCAAACCACAAGGTATTATTTTCCCACTAGTTAAAATGAATCTAGGTGTGGGCATGATTTAAAATAGTTGGGATAAGGTAATTAAATTTTAAATCCATGAGTGGCTCCGTCTGATTTGATTTCTAAATGTCTTTGTTCCTTTTTTTATGATTTAAAATTTCTTTCAATACAAATTTGAAACAATACTTCTAAATAAGAACAAAATTCAGGACAATTAAAAACAGTCTCTCGTTCTTCCTGGCCAGGACTATGTCAGGAGGGTCCTTTCGATCAGGACTAAGGTTCACACCCAGAGACTATCTAAAATGAAATTCAATGAAAAACAAAAATCGTCTTCTCTTTCTACTACGGCGGCACAAATTGTGCTCCGCAGATCAAAGGTTCATTTCTAGTTTACAGCTTTCAGGTGACCAAAGGGACTTCTGGGGAAGACAGAGAAAAATGCACTTCGCTTTTACCCACAAATGAAATAGTTGAGCCTGTTCAGCTGCCATTCGAAAATGGCACAGTTTAGAGCCACAGCATGGAGCTTTGGCAAACAGCAAAGGTGCCATTTGTAGGCTATCGATATTCCGGATTTCCCTTCAATTGATGTTTCTAAAGTATAATAAGTATTGCTTGGTTCATGAAAGTTAATCAGCCACTGAAATTCGTGACTGTCATGACAGCCACTGAGAATAAAATAAATTTTCTTCCTCTATACAATTTTACTTTTTTAATCAATTTAGGCACTTGGAAATAGAAAAAAATAAAATTAAAAAGATCAGAAGACTTTGTTAGAATCACTTATCCCAATCCGGCTCTATAAGCCCAAGTAATTCCTTACTGTTAAGACTGCAACTTTTGCTCTGGGTCAGTCAGCTGGGCACCAAAAATTATTTTGTCTATTTTCAAAGTTACGCGAAGAACCTCAAAGATTGGCACAGAAAAATAAACATCAGAAAAAGAGTATTAATAAAATTTGAAAACCTGAAACTGAACTAATTGATTTGGGGTTATATGCTGGTTAGAAGCTATTTTTCTGATACTGAAGTGGAGAAAATGTTTAACCTGGTTATGGCTATAAATACTAAATCTCTTCAAAATTAAATCAATTTTCTTGATGAAACTAATTTCTTGCCTGAAAGTTATTAAAATAAATTTCATTATAAAGGTTTTGCTACAGTTCTGCTCATTCCCTGTTGAAACAAGTGTTTCAATGTATGTGACAAAACGCATAAACCACTTTTATAAAAAAAGAAAAAAATGAGGTCATTTGGAAAACACTAGAAGATAAGAAATAAGACTACTAGGAAAGACTCATTTTCAACTTGCTGTACCAATCTAATCTTTACTCCCACTAAGCCTGTTTCTTTTTCTTATTCCGAACACATATTTTCACTAATAAAGTAATACGAAGGAAAACTGCAATCAGATCGCTTTTTTAAAACAACTGAAATAATTTTAAAAGGAGATCATACCCACTTTTAAGAACGGGGAGAAAAACAGAGCTTCATATACAGCAAGTGAGAGTGTAAGCTTGTACACTTTCTGAGAATAATTTGGCAATATGTGTGAATATTTTAACTGCATGATTTTCAGCCCAGCAATTCCTCTTCTGGTAATTTATCCTATACAAATAATCACTTCAGTGTATATGCATAAAAATTTTCATTTGAAGCATAATTTTTCAAGGTTAACTAACAGGACACAGACCTAATGCCCATCAACAAGGAATTAAAAGTAAGGCAACATTGTAAGGGATGGGGGGGAAAGTATCCTTATAGCAAGAGAATACAAAAAAAATTATTAAAGTGAAAATGGGATTACGGAGGCTTTTGCTTTGTCCTCTTTAATTCCATTACTTTGGATGTTTTTAAAAGTAACTTTTTCTTTTAGAATCAGAAAAAACAACAAAAATTAAATATATAAATATATATATGAGTAGGTAGCCCTGTGAGCCTAGAACTCTACTTCATTATCTTCCTATCATAAAATATACATTATTTAGAAATGCACATACTTTGCCAATGATATGGTATTAACAACCAAATAATAATGGTATTAACTACCAATGCTATTTTTTCAATTTTAGCTTATAAATAATTTCTAATATTTTCTTTGTTTCATAGAATTTGTAATGTTTTCTATGTAAAATGGGTTCTTCTGAATATTATAAACATATAAATAACATTACAATTTAGGGTAGTAAGAGTATTTTCTGCCTTTTGTTTTAACTGTAACCCAGTCATTGAAGGTAGGAAATGCTCAATAATGAGCTTTTTAGTAATCCCAAGAGAAAAAGAATTAACATGGAAACTGTTATTCCAAAGATGAACTACATTTTTAACTCGTCCTGTATTTGTTTAATTTCATTTCTCATTTTCTATGAATGCCCCTTCCTTTCATTCATTCAACCCATATAAGTATTACTCTTTATGTATTGTTTAGACATAATTAAAGGCATTCTAAAAACCGTATAATATGTCAGTATCACAGAATGATTTAATTGACTCACCACTTATCAAAAAAGCAAGAGGATTTTTCATTCATTAAGTATATGTATGGTTATTGTGTACTTTTAAATTATATTTGTAATTTTTATTCTGGGTAGAGATAGTTAAAGTACTAATTTAATAAAGTTTTTCCAGCTAACTATCCTTGCAGCTTACACCTGACTAGGAATATTCTTAATTTTGAAATATTCAAAAATGATTCTTAATATTAAAACAACCAAAAATAACAACTATAATAATTCTTCCCAGACATGATTTCCTGCATTATAGTTCCTGCATTATTGCATTATGTAATAGTTCTGAAGTTCACAAGTTCAAGCTATTTAACTTATCAATGTGCAAACAATACAAGGTAACCACTTATTATGTTAGGAAGTTTTAAATTATGAATGTAGGCAAATTTATACCAAATCACAATATTCATATTCAAGGGTAGAGGAAAAAGGGTAGAAAGGAAGAAAGCTTTACCAATTTCCTTAATGAACTGGATGCCTCTAATCTTGAGCCTAATGCAGCTTTCCATATACTTTAGAGTAGAACTGGCTGGAAGACTGTAAACAAAATCCAGGAATAATCTCTTATACCTTGAATTAAGACAGCTTCCCATTGGCTGAACTAAGCCATATGGGTAGTTAAGAAGTCTGGAGATACGTGGAAAGCAAATAGACCCAGCTGTGTCTCCTTTATCTTTCATATTCCCACCAGTTTTCCTTCAGCCCTTCCCAACTTCTATGTTGCTTCTTGCCTATGCCAAAGCTACAGATCCTGAAACATTCTTCCCCCAATCCTTATGTAGGCAGGAAAGAAGAGAAACATCACACATTTGGGTGCTAGAGCAGACCCCTAGGTAGGAACCATCTCAGTGCCTCACACAGGTAAAACACCTATCACGGTGCCTGGAGCAGTGTAAGAGTCCAATCAATGTTAGCTATTACCATTACCATTTGTATTAACATTTATATTATTCACCTAGTTATACCTGCCTTGTGTTTCAGGGAAGCCTTCCCTCAATGTCTTAATTAGGTCAAATCCATCTATTCAAGAGCTCAACACAGTGTTTGGCCTTTCTCTACAGCATTCATCACAGTCCCAACTTTACATTTCTTTGTGTAATTGTTTAGACTGTAAGCTCCATGATGAGTAAGAACATGATTCATGCTAGGGAGGGTTTTTTTTTTTTTTTGGCCCCCTTTCCCTGTTGTAATCCCCCAAACTAGAATATGCCTAGCAGATAACAGGACTTCCGCAATATTTATAAATGAGTCAATGAATACAGAAACTACAAAATAAGCAGCAATTTTTTAAAAGAAAGAAAGAAACCAAGGTCACACATTTAAAAAACCTAAAAACTCAACAATCTGACTTGCCCGAGATTAGAGAAACAAATTCGATCTGCCTAAAACTTGATCTTAAACTTGCTCCACATCCTGACCACCTTAACACCAATAAGCAGACAGGGCGACACCTGGGTTGATTAAAATCTGAGTTGGAGGTCTTTGCCAGCTTAGGGGTGGGAGGCAAAGGCTGTGAATACGTACACAGACATATGTGTATATTATAAGGCCCATGTCTTGAATGGGCTTATGTGAAAATTAGCTAATTGGTAACATGATTTAGAATCCAACCACCGATAATAACAACGATAACAAAATGTGGCTAAGTAATAACATAAATGAAAAGATCTATGTGAATAGGTGCAAAAGTCAAATTTAATGAACAGTAAAGAAAAAACTCTGTAGTGTAAAAGAGGGAAAAATATCCCTTTTAGATATTTATGTCTTAACCTATAAAAATTTCTGATTCAAAACAGAAGATGGGTTCCATGTAAAGTTGTACATTTATCAAGAGTTTTTGTGTTTATTAGCTCCTCTACTACACACTAATACTGCTGCCTAATACCAAGGATCTATTTTAGATAGGAACAAAGCTCAGCCCTAGGCCATAAAATCCATGCCTTTCCACATTACACTATGGGTGTACATATGTTTAAACTTTTGGTTTTAATCTTATTGCATCTTATATTTTAATAATGTTTTCTCCTAAAATGGCTACTCAGTTGTCTCATCCCATTGACTATTTATTGCTTATTTCAAATTTTTTGACTTTTTTTCTATTGATATTTGCACATTATACACACTGATTTTTTTCTTTAAATTGGATTTGAAGTAAAATATTGCATAATGGTCGCATCAGGCATTATCAGTCATATAAAACACACTGTTCCAAACTAAAAAAAATCATGCCCCACAATTAAAATAATAATTCTACACCAGTGATGATCAACCTCCCATGATACCACCTGAGTGAAACTGTAAGAGACTAAGAGCCAGGAATACATTCTCATGTTATCAACTTTTTTTTTTTAATTTTGAAATTTTGGCTCTTTTTGCCCCAGTTCCTCCATATTATAAACGCTGGCGTGTTGGCAGCCACTCAAGTAATGATTGGAAAGTGCTTAAAGCTTAAATATTCTTGGAAGAGAAGTACTGTACAGGTGCAAAGTAAAAGAATTTTTAAAAATGTTTCCCACAAATTGAGAAAAAAAAATCATCACATTCTCTTTGGGCCATGTTTACACAGAGATGAAATATTTTAATACCACTATAATTAATTGTAGGGAAATGGGCTTGCCTGAGTTTGATTCATTTCAGTTATCTATTATCTGATATGCCCAAATACTTCCAAAAACCTTTGAGACAGCTTACAATGAAAACTAAGTTAAAAGTCCACAAGTAAATGAAACAGGGAGAGGGGATTGATGAACAGTTGTAGGAAAAAAAACAAAGTTTTAAGAACAAAAAATACTGAGGTTTCTACCACTTTCAAAGGAGAAAGATGATAGTGTATAAGAAAACAAAAGCAAACCTGTTTCTCAAGAGAAGAAAAATATGCCAGCCCTCCATGACAATAGAGATTTGTTTTTGGAGATGTCATGAAGAGGCATTCATTCCCGCAGAAGTATTGACTGAGGGACAAACACTGTGGTGGGAGAAGGGACAGGAGGGACAGGCCTCTCTCGCTCTCTGGGAGCTCAGAGTTTAGCAAGAGTGATGAACATGGATCAACCAATCACCCAAAACTGACTCTGTGATTCCAGACTAAGTCCTGATAGGAGAGGGGATACTAGGGAACCATATGCACACTGCAGATTGAGGGAGTGTTTCCTGAAAGAAGTTGGGATTGAAACAAAATCTGTTGGAGGACTAAGAGTTCATTCAGCAAAGGGTAGGATTGGTTAGGGAGAAAAAACAGTTTTGTACTAAAACCCAGGAACAAAAGAGAACTTAGGGTCATTGAGGACTAGAAGAAAGGCCGGGGCAGCTGAAAACACAGAGCCCTGACCGATAAGGCTGGGAAGTTCACAGGGGCTGGTAAGCAAAGCCTTGTGGGCATAGTAAGGCTTTACCCCAAAGCAGAAACGATCTCGTGATGGCTACCTTTTACAAAAGTCAGAGATGTTTCTTCTTTAAAATCATTTTTCATCTGACCCTTGAGGTTTAGGGTCTGGGCAAAGTCTTTCTGGAGCTTATCGTTCAAGATGAAGTTTTACTGACTGTGTCGGAAAGTAAATGGTTGAGAAGGAATTGGTGGAGCCTCTCTCTTCTTGGGAAGAGAAACAGTAAGAGCAGAACTTTCTGGAGCACAATGGGGCAGAGTTGGTGGTGGGGGAGAGTGTTAAATAGGAAACCTGCAGAGAAGGGCCTGACTTTGGCATGGGTGAAAGAAGTTGAATTCAACTTCTTTGGAGAGAAAATTCTCAGGGTGGCCCCCACAGACCACCGTGCTCAGTGAGCCACAATTTCTGAAGTAAGTAGATCATGGCCTTCAGGGAACTCAAGGTAGAAAAAGTTGGAACCCACTACTTTAACGTATTTGGAAAAAGAAATGAGAAGCTCCTTTCTTTTCTTCCTTCCCTTTATTCCCTGTTGTGTGGTCAACCTTGGTAGGTCCACATTCTCACCCTGTCTCCTACTTGGTCATTGTTTGACTGGACTTTGTTGCTTTCCCTTTTCTCTGTGTAAAACCTTTCTTTCTAACTTCGCCAAGGTTGTTTGTGTTTATAAAACTATTTTATTCTAGGGGAACGTCTGGTAAGTCACAAAAGAAATGGTGGAAAGGCTAGGATCATTTTGTCATCATGATGGCAGGAAGGTAGTATCCAGAGAAAGGCTAAATAATCACACGACGGTGACCGTGAATGGAGCAAACATGGCTTGCACAATGCCTTCACCAGTGATCAGCTTTCTCAACCAACAATAAGATTTGCCCTGGAACAGTCATTTGACACTTGCCCATTGCATCACCTAGCACAGAGGAGTGCGAAGTAAATGCTTAGCCTCGAAAGAAATGCTTTCCCTGTGTTAGGAAGGGAGAGTGAAGGTGAGAGACCTGTGCTCGCCTTGCTAACCAAATCCATTCCCACTGGAATGTTCCCCTGTGCAATCAGTGGTTCTAGCCTTTGATTTCTAAGGTTGATAATACTTTTCCCACTGAAAGAAAGTGTTGACATGCAAAATTTATCTATCTATAGGGAAATGGGGTCAAAACAGAAAATGGGTGCTTAAGTGAAATTTAACACATGCCCTTTAAAAAAAAAAAACATACCTGTTTTTAGACCATTCAGGGGCAGGTTTGGGTGGTGGTTCTTTCTTCTAATCTTACATCTAATCAGACAGCAGCCTGCAACTTTCCTCATCATTACATATGGCCTATTGACAGTTGACAACAACTTTACTCATCATTACATATGGCCATTTACAGTTGACAGCTGTCACCCAGGCAAGTTCACATACGTTGCCTCACGATCACATGGCATTGCAGAGAGTAGGGTGAGATTCCAGGCCAACATGCCATTGATCAGCCTGTAATGAACCGCTGCAGCTGGAAACTACCTCGCTGAAACAAACAACAGACCCTGTGTACAGCACGTGGAACTGAAGGATAAGGCCCTTAAAAAAGTAGCAACATGTTCAAATTAAACAGTCTTTTATTTCACTCAATACTTTTCCACTCAAGTCTTGTATTTCACTCAACATCTTTTTTCTGGTATTTACTTCTGGTACTAGTGATTTTCTTCCTCTTTCTATTCAAGTTGATTTCCCACAGAAGAAGAGAGAAGGTATCATGATATTTAGACCACAAGAAAACCCTGCTCCCTGATACAATGAGGCAGGCATAACTCCACAGTGAATTTGACCAAGCCTTTCAATTCAATGAATAAGAGATTATAACAGCTAAGGAACAACAGTTACATCACAAAGATATAAGACTCTGGAAATCTATCCAAACTGCACATTCCCCAAATCACCTCTGGTTTGAAGTCCAGTATAAGACAGACTTGCTACCGCTATGGTGAATCAAAAGTCTGCGATGGCAAAGTTTTGTTCTGTTTAAATTTCTTAAAAAGGAATGTAAATTCAAGAGGCATAATCATCCTCAATATAATCTATTCACTTAGCACATTTTACATCATCATTTCAGTATTTATGCCAAGCAGGTGTTATGGAAGGATTAATCTGTACACAAACCACTTACAGCTCGGGAATTCTAACTCCATTACCCCGGGAGAGATAGA
The DNA here is from genome assembly GCA_963574655.1 of Perodicticus potto. Lineage (NCBI taxonomy): Eukaryota > Metazoa > Chordata > Mammalia > Primates > Lorisidae > Perodicticus > Perodicticus potto. The sequence continues at coordinate 113,527 of CAUYRH010179194.1, forward strand.
GACTTTTGAGCCACAGCCTAAACATGTCAAAAGGTTGGTTTTCCATTAATACCAGCAGGAGGAGAAAATGACACTGCAGTTGTCCTTGGAACAGAGAAGCTGACAGATTTGCTGAAAGGTTCAGCCATTGTAGGATTTTGTTAAAAATCTAAAGGCAACAGCATTTCTCTTTGAAGTTCTGAAACATCTTGGAAATCAAAAGCTCCACAAAGAATAACATGGACAATTGGGTATTTCAAAACTCTATTTTTATTTAACTTTTAAAACACTCTGTTTAAGTCATTTGTGGTATCAACTCAATCAAAGGTACAAAGTAAGTTCATTAAGAATTATCACTGAAGGTACCCAAATAGACTTGCAATTCAAAGGATATATGCCAAGGTCTAATAAGTTAAAATTAAATGCTCCGTGTTTCCCTTGGGCATTCCGACAACTCTAATTGAAGGCACTTAACAGCAGAGACCCTCACTTCTGGATATTGTACACGGGCTCTCACACAGAAGCTTCTTTCTGAACAGAATGAGAAAAAGTAGATCCCAGGTCCCCTGCCCTTTAATTCCTATAATCTTTTCTTGTAAAACTTAATACATGAGTACTATAGTAAAAATCAACATCCAGGACTGAATTTCCTGGAGTTGGCAGCTATATCATTCTGTATTGGAATACTCAAGAGGTAACTATACCGTGCTGGGTAGCAGCAACAGGCTGAGTGAGACAGCCGAGACTAACACAAAAATGTACTTTAACTACAGTTGATATAATTAAACATACTGTACTTCTCCAAGATAAATAACAGACCTTCGTTATTATTCTTATAAGCCTGATATTTAGGAATCTAACTTGGTTCATTCTCATCCTGATTTTTTTATCGAGCTGATCCAATTTTAATGTTTGTGCAATTAACTGCCAAAGTATGCTAAGGTTGAACAACTGCAGTCTTAAAATATGTCGGATATAAGACTTAGAATGAAATGAAGTTCCTGCATTCCCTCACTCACTGTGTGTTTTGTTTTTTACTTCCTTGAATTCTAAAACTTAAGTACTTTGTACATTTAATAAAATAGCTAGCACTTACTCCCTTGTCCCCTAGGGTCTGACAGTCTGTGTTAAACCCTAACAGTAAGTATCAATAAGTTCCAGTCCCCTTTAGGGAGACACCCTGTCCTTACTGAATGGGGATGGTCAGACACACCAAAAAGGAATTAACAAGGCGCTGTATGTGATCACAGCCCCATACACCTCAACATTACAAAACCAGTTATTCAAAGAATTACTGATAAAAAATGTGCTGGCTTCTTAAAATTTGCCAACTTCGGCTTAGTATTTGTTTTTCATTCCACAAATTTCATCACTTTTGCCTTTGTCAATATTACCAAATTAACCAATCTCAAAAGTTAAAAAGAGAAGGAAAAAAAAGAAAGGTATCTTTCATACGCTTTGACAAAAATGAACACATTCCCTAGGGAAAAAAGACCTATTTCTCTCATTTTTTACGGGGAAAAAGGCTTAACAAACATTCCAAATGTACCAGCCCTATGGAAAATTAAAAGGATAATGAAACAAGTTAATTTCCTAAATGCCAGACATATAAGGATAATAGCAAAGACCTATGAAATTTTACCTTTAGTATCTAAGCCAAAACCAATTGCTGTCGCAATTTGCCACACTCGCCTTAGTTTTTTACATAGAGAATGTGTTTGGTTTCACAGGTAATTGGTAGCCTCAAGCCCATGTAACTTACAATCACTAAATGAAAAGATTCGCTTTGGTGAATTAAAACGGAACAATTTCTCCAAAATAAAGGGGGAAAGTCAAAAAAAAGTTAAGGGGATTAATAGGCAAGTGTTTCATCTATTTTTGCATTTAATTTGATGTCATGAAAGCTTCAGGCATCTAAAAATATACCTCTTTTATTCTTGTAAGTCTGCAAGATTTGGCTTTTGGAATAGAAACAGTTTAGGTGGGGAGAGAATTGTTGGATTCTGTATCTATGCTTTAAAAAAAAAAAAAAAAAAAAAAAAAGAGGGTTGACCATAACCCGAGGCCCTAGCTCCTGCAGAGTGCCTGTTGTTATGAAAGCAAGGTGCTCCGCACGATCTAATCATAGCACTAAACCTTGTTACAAGCCCTTTTACAGCTCCAATATCTAGGTTACATGGAAACACGCTGGAGAGCCTCCTTGTACTATGAAATAAATGTCATTCTGACTGGCATCCTCTCTTCCAGCAAGTAATTTCCCTCTGCTGATAAATCGATACAGCAAAAACAAATGAGAACACACAATGGGCACAGTGAGGATTACATTTTTATTCATTTCAGAGCCCCTGCAGCCAAGTTTTTTAAGCACAATAGCAGAAAATGATGCACTTGAGCTAGGAAACAGGAGAGATAGGGAGAGACTGAGATAAGAAAGACAAAAAAGAAAAAAAAAGACCTGGGAACAAAGAGAAAGCCAAGAGAGAGGAAGCCAGCAGTATCCCTACCAAACAGTTAAGACACAAACTTTTGTTGGACAGAAAGATTAATATTTGAGTTCTTAGTCAGGTCCTTATAGAAATCGTTGGAGAAACACATGTGCATCTTTTCCTTTTATTTCTTTATCCTTTTAGGTTGCAGATAATCTGAAGATGATCTAAGATCCAACTCTTCTTTGACTGATTCATTCTGAACATCAACATAGAATCCATACATGAAAACTTACCTAGAAAACCCAGAACTAGAAATGGTAAAAAACATCCATCCATCCTCATCTATCCCTGAAGTCCCCTCCAGTCATTCATGGTTTTCACTGTCTTTAAAGCCAAGATGGAAAGGGTAAAACAAAAGTGAGAGCGCAGCTACTATTCTAGAGAAAAATGGAAAATTCCCCTATAATTATCTTTTAGGAGAGTAATTGATTTTCCAAGCCCTGGAATAACTGAAGGTGTTATCATACAGAGGGAGATGGTACAAACTTAAAAGTGAAAATTTTAGGACATTTTTGTTTTTTGAAGACCAAGAAGAAAAGACCATTTCATACAACCCTGAAAACCCCAAATGTCTCGTGCAAGGTTTTCTCTCATTTACTATAACGTTTAACTCTTCTGAAAGAAATGTAGTGAAAGCGAGAGAATTCTAAAGTCTTAATAAGGCTTTCCAGATAACTTGCTATTGTAATCCTTACGCTTCAAGTTATTCTTGGGCAACATCTTGAGTATCTGTGCCTCAATATCCTCATCTATAAAAATGGAGATGATGGCAACGGTAACTACCTCATTGTTTTTGAGAGAATTTAATGAGTTAGTAGAAGTGCTGATGAGGCAGGGGAGTGAAGCGGAACTAGACTCTGCCTTAGTAACTCAGGACAGGCAATAATCTGTGATAAGCACCAAGCCACTAATCACTAACCCCACTGCAGCAGACGTCCCTGTTATCTGTATGCCCTTCAGAGGATGCATGTTGAACCTATGTAGGAACCTTGTAACTTCCTTGACCTTCTGTTGTCTTTGAGGATGGGCGGCCGTGCACCAAGGGCATGGGCCGACCCAACCTTCCCTGAATCATGAGATTGTCATGGGTACCCAAGCCCTAAAATGTATAAAAGGAAGGCTAGAAATTAAGTCAGGGGGCTTGGTCTTTGGGATGCTAATCTGCTGAGTCTTCTGGCCAGTGAATAAAGTCACTTCCTCATCCACCTGGTGCCTGGGGTCTTTTTGTCTGTGCCAGCTCCTGCTAAACTTACAACAGTTCCTGACCCTGAGTTATTTAGTATCACAGAGGTAATGACCACCATCACCATGACTATCATCATCATGACCCACTGCTTCCTAAGAAAGACTTGTTTGGGTGTTGTCAACATCTTCTGGCCTACAGGGTACCCAGGGAACACATTTTAGCGTCGCTGCATAATACAAGTCATGAAGTGTGATATCATCAAGATGTAAGTTTTAAATATTAGTAACTGTTTTCTGATATCCCAGAATCAATATACTCTCTTGGTAGTTCATAAGAAGAGCAAGTTAGAAAATGTATCACTACAAGTTTTCCATTAGCATAGATGCTCCTTGTCTTATGATAGGGGTAATGTCCTAATAAACTCAAGTTGAAAATGTCAGGTGAAAATTCATCTACTACACCTAACCTACGAAACTAACCCTATAAAGTTGGGCAAAATAATCTAACAGAAAGCCCACAAGGTCTCACAATTAAGTTCACTAACTCATCCTAGGAAAAAGTGCTAGGAAAAACCTCATTGCTTAACATCACTATAGTCACATCTGAAAGACTCCCCTTGGGAAGCTGTGTACCAACTCCAGTGCCTAGTCCACCCTTCAAAGCAAATTCAGAACCCTCACAGACTGTGCTGTGTGAGCTGGTGCACTGTTGTGATGCCAGAGCCCATTTTTGCACACACCTTTCTCCTTTCAAGAATTTAAGTGAAAATTTTCCTGTTTCTCTATCAAGCTTTACTTGGTCTGCTCTGCTTCTCACAGTCAGCCAACAATTGTGACACACGAGTGAACGAATGTTTGCAATGTTTTCCTCAGTTCTGCTCCTTACCAACCACTCGGACCTGTCTTCATCAATGATGCTTTCTCTCCCCTCAGAAAAACATTTACTCCATTTGCACACTGCTGTTTTCTTCATGGCATTATCCCCATAAACTGGGACTAACATGTGCCTCATTTAACTCCCACTTTTGCCAGCTTTAACAAGAAAGTTAATGTTTGTTTGTTGCACCAAATCAAAGTCTCACATTTTCAGGGCAGCGCGCAAAGATGCACAACAAGGATGAACTCAGCAAGACACAGCCACGTGCAGACACTGACACAGCCGCGAAACACTGATACACCAAGCGTCTGAAGCCTTATTAAGCTGCCTGCACAGTGCCACCAAAGTAAATGCACAGTGGCAAGTTTGCAAACTTGTCAAGCCTCAAATTTTATAATAGAGTATTAAATAGCTCGTGTACTTTCTTAAAAATTAGATTAAAAGGGAAGAACAGAGTGTTATACAGGGATGCAAAGCACAGTTTCTACTGAATATGTATCACTTTCACACCCTGATAAAGTCAAAAAAATTATAAGTGGAACATTTATACATTGGGGACTATCTGTATTCTTCTCAGTTTTCTTTGGATTACTAAAATCTGGGGTTTTTTCCCCTATAAAAATATAAATAACTACTATATCCTACTACCTTTTCGATGATAATCCCAAATCAGTGTTCACTACACCTTTTAATTTATGATCTTTCTCATTTGGGCTTTAATTTGATACTCTTCAGTCTTGTAGGTACTTGGATTAGAGTCTGCTTGTAGTGCCTCAGTTATTATAATAGTACCCCATGGGTACATTCATTTTATTCCTTAACAAGAGGTAAGAAATAGAACAGAGGAACATAATGATTGCTCATCCATACCAGACTTTGACAATTGAAGAGAAACAAGAAAAGAAAGCAATGAAACAAGAATGGTGCTGAGCCTGACCTCTGCCCCTCTTTCTCTCTTAAGGAATCACTCAGGGTGGGTATTAGTCTGTATCAGTATTTCTCCATAGTTTTTTCTCTATCATCTTCCCCAATAAACCTCTTTATATAATTTTCCTAATGCCCCTCCCCCAGAATGTTAATACATTAGAAATACTATACATGTATCTCTGTTGTCTGTAGAAAAAGAATAATCTTTTTTGGTTTCTCTAAAACAAATTGTTGCCCCTAAGTGGCAACTCCACTTTTTTGAGAATGTATGGACTAATTCTCACTAAGAAAATAGCTTTCCATTTATCAGAAATACTGGGTCCAAAATAACTCTAGAAGTGGGATGAAATACAATGTTATGGTTTGTTTTGTTGCAAATCTTTAAGTACTAATCCATGGCTGTATTATTTATCTCACCCAAAATCCCAAACATTATTTTGAATGTGTAAGAGATAGAGCGTTTGTGAAAGATGCCTTAGAAGCTAGAAAGCAGAAGGGGGACGGAGAGTCAAATGGAATTGTTTCCAATTAGAGCAGCCAGGGAATTAGGTAGGTAGAATGTAATTATCTACATTGGAGTTGGGCCAGGCTTCTCTACTTTGGGGGGTGGGGGGAGACCTCTGTGATCTTTAATGAATAGAGAGGTAGGTCCAAGTTTAACATCTCGTCCAAAAAAAAATGAAATAAGATTTCTAAGTACTTCTTTCCCGGAACATAAGTGGCATTCTTCTTTAACGAATTTGAAACTGCTTATGAGTCCCATACTTCAATTTAAAATAATTATTTCATAAAGCCATGACTTTGAAATGGGAGTGCTGGAGAAAAGAAAGTGAAATAGTACCAGCAATCAATAAAAGAGGAGGCACCACGTATAGCAAATAAAATATAAAAATCTGTGGCATTTTAAAATATAAGTGTTTGTTAAAGTCAAACCAACAAATATCCAAAATGGAAAAAGTCGGTTTATATTTTCTTGGCTAGTCAAAGAAATAATTTTTAAAACAGGTGAGTTTTGCTCAAAGTGTGCAAACCCTTCCCCAATGACGCAGCCACCAAGGCAGCGTAATGAAAACTGATTTCTTTGCAAAGTTGGGAAACCCGAGATGTGCAGCCAATAAATGTAAACAGACATTATATCCTTTATAATCGGGTAGAAGGAAGATGTGAACTGCATAAATGCTTGAGGAATATCACAGATTCTATTAGATGCAAAGATTGAAGTGTTAGACACCTTTTAGCTCGACTTTCATTTAATTTATAGCTTTCCTTTCTGTAGTCAGAAGGGACTAAAAAATTCGTCTCTCTAATTTTTTTTCCCCCTTTCATGACTTGACCAGGAAGATGAAATCGGGGGTACTTTAATTACCATTCAGAGCCAAAGGCTTGCCCTTTGATATGGAAATCCCACTTCTGGTGACTGCCTTTTCCCTGGCCCCTTTTTCCTTCCCGTTTCCCAACAGGAATTTTAAGTAGCTTTGTCAGCAGCAGATAGTGAAAGCGAACTGTAGCTCTTTTCTAGTAAGTTTTGTGTTAAGTTACACTACCTTTCTTTCTCCAAATTAGAAGAGCTGAAAGCGACAAGGGAGTGGCAGGGGAGAGAGAGATTGCCAGAGAGTGAAAGTGAGAGAAAGGGGAAGGGGCGAGAGAGGACAGGGGCGGGGCGGCGGGTGGGGACCGACTGACTCTGACTATCCATTAGAGTCGCTGAATTCTAGTTGCTCCCCTGTCAGCGGGAAGTGTGGCCCGTCCCGCACAAAGCCTCTCACTTTAAACACACACACGGAGCACAAACCGATGAAAGCTGCCATGTACAGTTACCGCGTTATTGTCATCTGTCTGCTGCATGACTCCCGGCTTTGCTATAATTATTAATTGCACTTGTCAACTGTCATTAATTCCTCTTTAGCATCCCTGTCTTTGAGTAATTAGACAGAACAGCCTCACTGAGCTCATTGTTTAGAGTCCCTTGAAAGAGCCCACTGGGCTTTCTACAGAGAAAACCATCAGGAACACAATAGAGCCCTTATGAGTTAACCCTTTGCGAGTGTGAAGAGAAGGGAAAGTGCTTTCACAGGTTTGGGGGACCTGCTTCTGCTTGGCCGGGTCCATAAAGTCACGGCCAGATACCTTATAAAGGGAACTACCTTTTTAATATTGCTTTCCTGCAGAGAAGGGGTATTTAAAGTTGATTGAAAAGTCAGAGAAAGGCCTCAGGAAAAACAAAACTTCTAGTTAACGACACTGAATTTTTAATTGCTTTCTCACTGGACCATACGTTTTCGGTTCTGGAAAAGCCAAATTTTTCAGAAATAATATTTTCCTACGTTTATTGCGCACATTTACATAAACAACACACATACACATGTACATTTGCATGTATTGTGCACAAAGTTTTTCTAGGTGATTTTTAAACGTCTCTAAGTTTATAAAAATTTTAGAACAATGGGATTGAAGCCCCTATTTTTATTGAGTCCTTTTTCCAGCGTCCCACATAGGAGTCAGTTGACAGTGCTTTTAATTGTACAACTGGTAGCTCTGAATACATTATTTTATTTTCTTTTAAAACCCCTATGCTGAGAATTAAGCCATATTTGGCATTTGGCCCATGGCCTATGAACATTCCCTGAATTTAGCCAGTATCACCTGATAAAAGGAAAAATGGGCTATATGGTTTACATTTGAGTAGCAACCCTAAATAAGAATGTCTGTTATTTTAAATGATATAATACAAAAGAAAGAACTTGAACTGTAAAACACTATAAAATGCAATATTATTATTTTATCACTATTGGCTTATAAAACTAAATTCCTTTGACAAGGTTAAATTTATTTGTAGCTCTAAATTCCTTAGCCATTAGATATATAGTTGAGGTGGGAATGTGGACTACTTAAGCCATTTTCTAACATTAACACGGTTAATAATTATACACAAAGTTATCTATTATTCGTTGTGCAGTGAAGTTTCTAGTTCTGCCTGTTCCACTGAAAAGAAAAAGGATTTCTCTTGAAGAAAATTAAGGTCCATGAAGTTGTGAGAAATAAAATGAATCTGATCACTAGGAATCATTACAGCTATTTTCTATATTATCTTAGCTACAAGATTTTCTCAGATACTAGGTGAGTGCTTTTTTACCAATAATAACATTTACTGAAGTCCAGGTGTGTACTCTATGCACTTTATATACATTAATTCATTTAATGCTCAAATATCTATGAAATAGGTACTATTATCTCCATTTTAGAGATGGGAAATCTGAGCAACAAGTAGTTACAGAAGTTGTCCGAGACCACACGGCTAGATGTTGGCAGTCCAAGACTGATCAGCCCACAAGCCTCACTGTTAACCAGGCTTCTGATTCCCTCTCCAAGCACTAAGACACTATTCCATTTAGGTTCCTGTCCAATAAGTCATAGGTCTACATCTGGGTATTTTCCCCACAAGTATCTGAAATGTCATAAAAAGTATGCTATAAAAATGTGCTGGATATTTTTAAAACGTGGTGTTCTACATATTCATTGTAGAACTCTGTGTGTGTGTGTGTGGACAAGGAAAAAGAACTTGAGTCTTACAAATGTTTCGGTTACTGCAGCCATTTGTGGGCACTGTTATCATTGTATGTAAATGACAGGCTAAAATGAGAAAAATATAAACACATATGTATATACACACACTCACATACACAGTGAGCCATTCATATAGTTTAGTGCATCATTTATTGAGTATTTATTGTATATCTGGTCTGTGCTAAGAAGCATGTAAGCACAAAAGAAAACAGAAAAAGAGAAATTATGATTCCTAACTAAGCCTTTTCGGACTTACTAAATGCAGAATTTTGAGAATAATACAATTAAAATACTACAAAGTGCCAAATGGAATGCAATCAATGAAATAGATTAAATGAAATTGCTGAGATCGATGGCAAGCCATTACAGGGAGGAAAATTTTGACTTACTAAAAGGAAAAACTTTTCTTCCTGAGTACGAAAGGTGCCCAACAATGAATCAGGCTGGTTTGATAAGTAATGAATACCCATCACTAAAAAACATTTGAGTTGGGTAACGATCTATAAAGAACAATATCAAAGAATTTTAGTAGCGGCTGGAAGGTTGAACCAGCCTAAATACTATCTAGGGTCACCTTGCATATCTTAGAGTCCATAAGTTCATCCACTAAAATTTTTGCCAGGGAGGAGAATTTTGTTCTTTAAGTCATCTTGAAGAAGTTCGTTCGGTATGAAATTTGACTTTGAAAGATGAAGTATAGATTGAAAAATGGTGATGAGATTTAAAAAAAAAAATCAAATAGAATTATAAGTACAAACACAGAGATGTAGAAATAATAAGGACTTAATGAGAAAGAAAAGCTATAAAGGCCTACGTCACAGATCGCCACGAAGGATAACCTGGAGGAACAGGGGTGTGAGGGTCAGTGTGAGAGCAAGTGGGCAGGAAGGAACGGACTATCAGCTATTTCAGTGGAAAGGAGGCAAACTGGAGACACGCATAAGGAGGAGTTTTTTTCAATGATAGCATGGTAAGAGCTGGCGGTGATTGAGAAGGAACATGACGGGTGAAGGGCAAATCGGGGCTGAGTGCGGTGACTCTCACCCATGATCCTAGCACTCTGGGAGGCAGAGGTGGGTGGATCGCCTGCGCTCAGGAGTTCCAGACCAGCCTGAGCAAGAGCAAGACCCCATCTCTGCTAAAAATAGAAAAAAATTAGCCAGGCTTTGTGGCAGGCACCGTGGCAGTCCCAGCTACTTGGGAGGCTGAGGCAATAGGATCTCTTGAGCCCAATAGTTTGAGGCCACTGTGAGCTATGACACCATGGCACTCTATCCAGGGTGACAGAATGAGACTCTGTCTCACTGGAAAAAAAAAAGCAAATCAGGAGACGGCTAGAGTTTGGTACCGAGCTTTATGTGGATAAAGATCTACACCTCTGACTGTAGGATCTTAGAAAAACTGCTGACCTTCTAAGTCAGTATCCATATCATAGGATGGTGTGGATAGTTGAAAGAGTTAATCCATGGAAACCATTTAGAAACTAAGTGACCAGCACACAGCACCGAGAACTCAGTAAATGTTAGCTATGATTATTATCACAATACACTTACTGCTAACCAAAACACTTTAATCACTGTCTGATAGGGATAAAAATTATAGTACAGAGGAAGAGAGATGTTTTAGGGTGGTGGACTTTTCTAACAGAAAAGTGGAATGACTTTCTTAAGTAGTGATTGGTGTGTATTATTTAAAATACTGATGACAAGGAGGGGAAGGTAGCTATCAGAAGGCTCTGAAGCCGTTTTCTTTAAGGAACGAGAAGTTGTATCACACGCCTCTTAGCTCTCTTCTCACTAAAAGTGCTGAAATGCTGATAAGCCATAAACACAGCAAGTTAATAGGGAATTCATGTATTTCAATGGAGAAAAATGAAATTTAGTTAATAAATTTTTCTCGATTTGGAGCAGATGAAACAGTATATTAAGAATCGGAGCTCTCAGGTGGCACCTGTGGCTCAAAGGAATAGGGCACCAGCCCCATATGCTGGAGGTGGCGGGTTCAAACCCAGCCCCGGCCAAACACTGAAAAAAAAAAAAAAAGAATCGGAGCTCTGGGAACAAGATGATCTAGATTCAAAACCTGGCTGGATCATTTAATTCTTCTTGCATAAGCTCGGTCAAGGCATTCTAATTTGCCCATGCCTCAGTTTCCAAAACTATAAAATCAAATTAGTAATAACATCACATAGATTAACGTCACATAGATTTGTTTTGAAGGCCGAATGAGTTGATCCATATAAAGTGCTTATAAGATGCTGAGTGCTGAGGATATATTAACTATATTCCCGTTATTGAGATTTAAAATGTAGAATGTGAAAAGAATAGGAAATACTACATTTTAGAGAAAAGAATAACTTCTGTGTACATAAAGCAAGAACGTATTTTTAAGCTCTCATACTTTCACTATTTCCCCATTGTAGTATTCCAATCTATGTGACTAAAAATGTCACAGAACAGGTAACAGACAGACTCAGCTCGAACAGGTATAGAGTACAAGAGCCATTAAGGGCTCTGTAGTCAAGGGTCATTCAATCGAATTTGTATTACTTGCATTTAGCATTGCTCCCAACAGCCACTTTCATTAAAAGCATTTACACAGTCTCGATTGGAGAACTTATATTACATTTTATTTTTGGTTTCCTGAATCCCCAAATCCACCCACATGTCCCCATCCTCAAATCACACCTATCATACCATACACCAGAGAGAAATCTTTGAGGTCATAGACACAGCATACAGTCAATATTGACACTTCCCCAATGGGGGAAAAAATCAATGGCATCTTACTATTTATACCAAAGTTATACATCAGCTCTTCACGTTGAATGTAATGACCTGAAATTGACAAACGTGTGTCACTCCTGCATTAATATTTCTGAGCCAAAATGAATACGTGCTTCTCCCATCTCAAGGCTCTCCTTATCTCTACCATTCAAAGCCCAACACAAACACCATAGTCTTAGCTAAGTCTGTGTGGATTCCCACTTCTACTCCACAGGCTTTCTCTCTTCCATCCCCAGCCTGTGAAACCTCTTCCTTGTCTGAAACCTAAAATACAGCAGAGAACATCAGTTAAAAAAATATATAGGAGATAATGGACATACAAAGAAGGGCAGTAGTATGGTAAATACATTGCTTAAATGTTTATATCTTTGGCTATGGAGACGTCAACTTTGGTACAAGCAGTGAATGGCAAAAAGGATACTGATTAGTTATACGATTCAGTCATTAGATAAAAATAGGTCAACTGCTCAGGGGCAGCATGACTTGTAAAAGGAGTCAGAAATTTCTCCCAAGTAGTCTTATAGACTGCAAACTGTAGACTGCAATGAAACATTTCTGCAACACAAATCTTGTAGTCCCCAATTTTATGGGACTGGTTTTCTTACAACAGCTCTCAATCAAGGACAATGATGCCAGAATAAAGCTTAAGTCTTAAAAAAGTACTTAGTTGGGAATCACTGGAAGACTGATGTTCAGAACACACTCCATTGCATCTCTGCCTCAGTTCAGAGGTAGATGATGAAACACATGGGAAGAGTTGAGGAGCCTTCAGACCACTTTCCCTAAATACTGCTTAACACTATTGGCTTTCTCCAAGATATGGTAGGCAATAAATTTGAGATAGCTGTCTTTAAAGGAAGTGGAGTGCAGGTACTCTTTATGGCCAAACATTATACAAAATGCCCACGGTTAAACCAGGGGCAAGCCGACCTCATCTTGAGACAGATGTTATGTCGGACAAGGACAGCCTCTGGATGCAAAGTATCCAGCCGTGAGTTACTAACCTTGCATTCTGCCTTCCACTCTTAAATCTGATGCATTTTCTCAACTCCCACCTCCACCTAACTCCCTGGACTCTCACATTTGTGAAGACAAAGATCCCATTTTCCTCCTTTTTGTGTCCTCTGCCACAGTGAACATCATGCTTCCTTCTTTTCCATCTGACTCTTGACACAACTTCTGACACCGTACGAGAAAGGGCAGGAGGTTAAGTGTACCCATGACAGGGTTGCCACTGATAGACTGGGAACACACACTGCCTCCAAAATGTCGCGTAAAGAAATTACTAAAAAGAAGGTGAATCAATGCAGAATGTGTTGATCTTTGTTTCAATATATTTTGAGTGCTTTGTTCGAGGAGATCTGAAGCACATGGCTAAAATTAAAAAAATAGATTACAATTCTAGTTAGTGAACATCTTGGAGATTGCTGTGCAAGTACTCAGCATATATTTAACTAAGACAACCTTGAGTGGTATTTTTGTCTGCAGCCTTTCTACTTTTGCAGGACGACTGTTTCCAACTAGAACTTCCTCAGAGAACTTTTAAAGCAGATTTCACCTCTGGTCACATTCCTGCACACTCAAACTTTCTAGTAGTTAGGCAGCCTTAATCCTCTCGAAATTTTAGATCATAATTCCTAGAGTTATTAGGTTGGAAAACAGCTTCTGGGCAAACGATGTTATTCCAAAAACTTTTTACACCAGAAATAATAGTTGAATTATTTCTGCCTCACAGATAATCTTGAGGCCTGATTTTTAATGTAATTTAAATATTTTGACATGAATGTTTCTTGCTTTTAAGTAACAATACTCTTAAAATAAACAGGCAAGCAGAGAGGGAAAAGATAATAATTATCAGGGATTTTAAAAGGTTAAAAATTGCTTCAAGCTTCCTTTTCAGTTTACCCTACTCTTCTGTAATCCAGTAACATTAGATGGATATTTTGATATTTTCTATTTAATAGTCAATCAACATATTGAGTTTTGAGTTCTATTTAGTTGATGTATAAATTTGCTTTTAAACAACACATTTTATTTGCTGTTGAAAAGTATTGTTATTCCTAAAATTAAAATTTCTCTCTATGAATTTTAAAATCAATAAGGATAAAGTTAAAAAACAGAACAATGATCAGACACTAAAATTCACTTATTTAAAGTAATCATCTAAAGTGTGTTGAATAGAAGAACAAAGATTTCATTTTACAAAGGAGTTTCTTTAGATTCAGAGAGGTTAGTTCATTGAACAAACTGTCAAATATATTTTTCTTTACTTTAATATATTATCTCATCCTCTGGATCATTTCATTATAAAAAAATCACTTTTTAAAATTGAGGTGTTTGGTTATAAAATTGTTCAGGGTAAAGAGGGAAATGCATAAGAACTTTCAAAAGATCCGACTGTAGATCCATGTGTGAATTCATAGACTTGGATCGATGCTCCCAACAGTGAGATAACCTCTTCATTTCCAAAAAAGGGATGAGGCCAAGTGTGCTGGTTCACGCCTTTTATCCTCTGAGAGGCTGAGGCAGGTGGGTTGCCTGAGCTCAGGAGTTGGTGATCAGCCTAAGCAAAAGCAAGAACCTGTCTCTAAAAAAAAATTCTGGCATGGTGGCGGGTACCTGTACTACCAGCTATTTGGGAGGCTGGAGCATGAGGATAGCTTGAACCCAAGAGTTTGAGGATGATGTAAGTTATAATGATGCCAATCCACTCAATACCTGGGCAACAAAGTGAGACTCTCTCTCTAAATAAATAAATAATAATAATAAATTAAAAAGTGACTATCAGAAATGCTAGAAGAGAAAACAATGTAACCTAAAAATTTGTACCTTCATATTAATTTGAAATAAACAAAAAAGAAATGCCAGAAGAAGGGCAGCAATAGTTAATTTAATGGTTTTCAAAAGGTGGATTTCATAATAAAGAATGAAATCTATTATTCATTATACAGGATCCAGAATTTATTTTCAGAGTATTCTAAAAATCTAAATCTTAAATATTATAATAAGAATTTAAACATACAAAGAAACAATTCCTTCTAGAATTTGCATGGTAATGATACAAATTTAACTTGTTATTTGCAAATTATCTAAAATACACAGATATTATTATTCCAGAAATTAAAAACTATTTATATTTACTTACAAATTAGGAAGTATTTATTACATTGTATAATGAATCTCTGCATTTCAGCTTCACTTTAAACAAAATGTTATTTCTCTTTTTGAAACATAGTCTCACTGTTGCCCAGAAGAGAGTGCCATGACATTAGCCTAGCCCACAGCAACCTCAAATTCCTGGGTTCAAGCAATCCTTCTGCCTTAGCCTCCCATGTAGCTGGGACTACAGGCATCTTACCAGGATACCCCACTCTCGCTTAGATCTCAAATTCTTAAGCTCAAGGGATCCTCTCACGTCAGCCTCTTAAACTGTACTAAGACTACAGGTGTGAGCCACTGTGCCCAGCCTATGCAAAATGTATTTTCATTATGGAATGTGACTGTGGGAAAAGTCCTTTCATTGAGAAGATATATAGAATTTCTGCATTTTAACTTTGCATAAATTACTATGAAGACAGCTCGGGTTCAAGGTTTTACTTAAATGATTCCTATTAGAACTGCTTCTTTGTTGCTTAGTATTCTAAAGAAAGACAAAAACATAAGCAATTGCTTGCTCTCACATATTATGAGAAAGGTCAACAGTTCATGCATTATTTCACTTGGAAGTAAAAATCCTCTTAATGATAAATATTTGCTGAACAAGGAAACAATGCTCAAGCAGTTATTATTAAATTACTAAAACCCATACTTTGCCATCTGAATTTTTTAAAGTAATGCTCTCATTTTTCTATATAACTTTTGAGTGATTCTCACTCCATATGTGTATATTTCTGTCTATATTTTTGATCAGTGAAGAACTCAAAATCCCAAAGAGTAGTCAAAGAATTATAAATAGAAGGTCATTATTTTCTGCCAGGCTACTGGCACAGGGCTGCTTCAAGTGGATCAGCACTGGTTACTCAAGCAGCAATATCTAGTTGCTAGATCAGAACAATGGAACTTTTCTTCTATGACTGAATTGTTACTTAAGTTGATGTACCATTTTGAAATGAACTCTGCAATTCAAATTGTGCTAATAAAACTCCTCCAGTGAATTATATCTATCTACACTTGAAACACCCAGAAAATAAGCCTAATCATTTCATGCTAACCTATTCCAATGGATGTTAAATATTTGTATGTAGAGCATGAAGACAATCAAGTATAATCAGGCTTTTAAACAAATCATTTTGAGTTGAGGGAAAAAAAAATTATGAACGTCTAGTACCATTAGCTATTCCTTTAGCACACTTTGCCCAGTGTTTTGTACTGATGATGTTACATTAACTTGGCGAGATGAAGCTGAAAAGTACATCAAAAAAGACAGTCTTATTCAGGAGATTTCAAGGAACAATAAAAGAAGATCTACAATGACTCACAAAGGTTCTCATAGACAATGAGAAATGGAATACAACAGAATAGAAACTGTATACCTTTCATGAACTATATGAGTGCATAATGAGTTGTTATATTAAGAAATGAAGGATGCACGTAACAAAGCCCATCCTTTCAGGGATAATGAGAAATGTAGATAAAGTTTTAGAGCAGGAACAGTCAGCTGGGCAGGTATGTCGCATCGGGAGGCTCCATCTGTGCAACCAAATATCAGTGTCTTCTTTTTAAAAATAATATTCAGGGTGTTGATTTCAGAGGGTCACTAGCTTTGGCCGTGGTCTTTTAGTTTTGTTAATTACGTGCTCAGAGTAATGAACGTTTTTATCTACAGGTGGCAGATCTTTTAAAAATCAACTGGAATCATATTCAGCATTTTATTCCCATGCTTTTTTTTTTTTTTTTAACTGCCATCCACATTAAAATGTTAAGAGTGTGCTGTTTCAGAATTCTCACTAATGTTGCACAATTTAGATGATAGATTTGTCAACAAAGTGGCTCATTCTCAAAGGCCAGTGAACCCTGTCGGGATAAATGCCTTAAAAATTGTATATTGCAGGGTAATCTTTAATTATACAGAACTCACCTGACAATTTATAGTATATTGGGATTATTTGCCTTTTTCAAGCAATAAAGCATTTTACGTTTTAGATTAGGGTGAGTGAGAGGGAAAAAGGGATCGGATTGATAAATAGATAAAGCAAAGAGCTTGCATTATTTGCAAGTAAAATAGAAAGGTGACCATGGACAAATGACAACCACTTAGGATCACAGGTTATTAACAGGCTAAATGGTTAGAGCGAATAACTATAAATGCAGCGACATTTGAAAGAATGTTAACACAAAAAGGAGACAGGCACAACAAAACAAACAGTCACCATGGTATAACCAACCAATGTTCTCAACTTACCTCCACAAAACCTTAGATTCACAACATCTGTGTGAAGCTTCTCATTTTATTGTGCTGTTTTTAGCCAATTCAGTATATAATCCAGTGTTCAACTAAGCACTTTAGGGAGTATTGATTTGTTGCAAAGGATGTTTTAACATGGAGAAGTATTTCAAATATATAAAAATAAAATACCCATACTTTTATAGTTCTTCAGACATTTACTTCTATTCAATCTAATATCCTAC
Organism: Perodicticus potto; assembly: GCA_963574655.1. Taxonomy (NCBI): domain Eukaryota; kingdom Metazoa; phylum Chordata; class Mammalia; order Primates; family Lorisidae; genus Perodicticus; species Perodicticus potto. Next base: position 130,962 of record CAUYRH010179194.1, read on the forward strand.
TATGCCTAATACGGACAATATCCTTTATTACATTTCTTAGAAAAGGAGTACTGGAAAAAAATTAATGCTTATTTTACAATCCTGTTATTGTTCATTTTCAAGGTGGGAAATTCTTTACAAGCATCTTGAGTTATTTTAATGTTAATTTATACTATTTTTAACCATATTTCTCCCTCCTAAAATACAAAAGACCACTAAAATGAATGAAGCTTATCAACTACTTGCTGTATATTTTACCATTTGCTTATTACAATATACATGCACAGAATATGAGCTGTTTAACCAATGGTAAGACAGCGTACGCCCACATAACCAACACAGAATTCACCGGTACTCTCCCTGGGGTCAGAAATGTTCCCTGACCCAGATTCTCCTCCCCTCCGCCCCCAGCTCAAACTCTTCGTCATACTGAGAGTTCAGCACTCCCTGGCATTTACAGAAGTCCTTCCTCACTTTTCTTTAGAGTTTTACCATTCCCAAGCCACTTCTAAACAATATACAGTAGAGCCTCTGTAAGTTGGCCACCCAAATGACTGCAACAAATTGGTCAATATACACAGGTGGTCAACGTAAGGGACTAGGCCTACTGTGCTGATACATCACATGTGGTACGTGGCTGGCCTTAAAAATTAGGTCAACTTACTGAGGTGGTCAATGCAAGGAGGTGGCCAACTACGGAGGTTCTACCATAATTTAGTTTGCCAGGAATCATCCTGTAAGTATATATTCTGCTTTGCCTTGATTTTTCCAGTTAATATTAACCAGAGCACTAAGATCTTCCATCTTCATCACTTGATTTTTAACTGTATGATTTTCTATAATTTTCCAACTTGCTGATGGCAACTGAGTTGTTTCCAGTTTTTTGGCAAATACAAATATCTCCCCTGTAAACATTCTCATGCATGTCTTCTGATATACATATTCACTTATTTCTCTAGTATGTTTATCTCAAGATAAATCCACCTGCCTCGGGCTCCCTTACTGCTAGGATTATAGGAGTCAGCCGCCCCACCCAGTTTCACCCTGTGAAACTTTATTAAGTAATATTTTCAAAGGTCAAAATAAATGGTAAGATATACTATGCTCATGGAGTAACAGATCCAATATTGTAAAGTGGTCCCTTACTCCCCAGTTGATTTATAGGTATGATGTAATCTCAATCAAAAGCCTACTGATTGTTCTGTCTTTGTTTCTAGTTATCTGTTTACATAGCTTTGGGTGTGTGGGTATCCGTGTAGGGAGGTGGTCAACTATCGAGGTTCTACTGACATTTAGTTTGCCTAGAATCATCTTGAGTTGCTATTGCTTGAGCAGGGGCTACAAATTTCACCTTTATTAGGTAATACATTCAACAGTGTGCATTCCACTTGACATCCTGATTCAGCACTGTGTGAACACTGCTGTGGCTCTGCTCCTGACCAGTGCTTTAGTTCAGATACTCACTAGATACTTTAGTTTCCCCTGTTCCCGATCATGTGTAGTGGGATCTCCTTATTAGCTTAATTGGCATTTCTCTGACACTACTGAGATTAAGCACCTTTTCTCAGGTTGGATATTGCTCATTTGGATTTTCTTCCTTTGTCTATTTTTTCTGTTTGATTATGTGAATTTTTACATTTATTCATAGCTTAAAAGAAATCTGTTTTGAATACCTACTTTGTCAATGATGTTTTGCCAATTTATTTATTTATGTATGTATTTTTTTGAGACAGAGTCTCACTATGTTGCCCTCAGTAGAGTGCTGTGGCATCACGGCTCACAGTAACTTCAAACTTGTAGGCTTAAGCGATTCTCTTGCCGCAGCCTCCCAAGTATCTGGGACTACAGGCACCCGCCACAATGCCAGGCTATTTTTGTTGTTGTTGTTGCAGTTGTCATTGTTGTTTAGCTGGCCTGGGCCGGGTTCGAACTCGCCAGCCCTGGTGTATGTGGCCAGCACCGTACGCACTGAGCTATGGGTGCTGCCCAATGTTTTGCAAATTTAATCTATCTTTCTATGTCCTGTCTTTTCATTCTTTTGATGGTGCTTTCTGATAATCAAACATACAACCAAAAAAAAATGTAGAATGCGTGCTTTTTTTGGCTTAGGGAATCCTTCTCTACTTCCAGGTTATTCATTCAGAACCTCTAAGGGGACGTTTACCTCTTACACTTATGTCTGGACCCACTAAAGTCAGTCTTTGTGTGTGATGCGAGGTAAAGATCCGATCTCATTTTTTACATAGAAAATCAATTTTCACATGTACTAAAATTTTTATTTTTCTATTGCTTTACTTACTATAAGTAAAGTGTCCATATTTGTAAGAGTTTGTTTCTGAGCTGTTTATTTTCTTTCATTTATTTATTTGTCTACCCTGCAGCAATGCCACACTTTCTGAATTTATAATAGAGCTTTATCACATTGGTAGGGCAAGTCCTCCCGCTCATTTCTTCTTTGTGAAGAGTGGTTTGAGTATTCTTTGCCTTTTGCATTTTAAAATCAACTTGTTACATTTTTCTCGCTTTCTCCTTCTCTCTCTCTCTCTCTCTCTCTGTCTTTCTCACACACACACCCCCCAAAGCTATATAAACAGATAACAAGAAACAAAGGCAAAACAATCAGTTGGCTTTTGATTGTGATTACATCATACCTATAAATCAATTGGGGAGTAAGGGACCATCTGTTAGCTCAGTGGTTCTCATCCTTCCTAATGCCACAACCTTTTAATACAGTTCCTCATGTTGAGGTGACCCCCAACTATAAAATTATTTTTGTTGCTTCATAACTTCATAACTGTAATTTTGCTACTGTTATGAATTGTAACGTAAACATCTAATATGCAAGATGTATTTAGGCGACCCCTGTGTAAAGGTTGTTAGACCCCAAAGGGGTCGTGACCCACACAGGTTGAGAACCACTGTGTTAGTCCATGAGCATGGTATATCTTACCGTTTATTTTGACCTTTGAAAATATTACTTAACGAAGTTTCATAGGCCAGGTGTGGTGGCTAACACCTATAATCCTAACACTAAGGGAGCCTTAGGCAGGTGGATTTCTTAAGCCCGTGAGTTTGAGAATAGCCTGAATAAGAGTGAGACCCCATCTCTACTAAAAATGAAAAACTGAGGCAGGAAGATCTCTTGACCCCAAGAGTTTGAGGCTGCTGTGAGCTACGATGCCACAGCACTCTACCAAGGGCAACAAAGTGAGAAACTGTCTCAAAAAAAAAACTAAAATAAATAAAATAATAAAATAAGGCTTAATAATTTTCCCCATAGAAAAACTGCATATCTTTTGCATCTCTTATTACCAGAAATCAGATAAAAATTGATGCTGATATACACAAATCCATTGATTTTTATTTTTTGTTTTATTTATTTATTTTTTTTACGAGACAGAGTTTCCCTATTTCAGGCTTAAGAGACTCTCTTACCTCAGGCTCCCAAATAGCTGGGACTACAGGCACCCATCACAACGCCTGGCTAAAATAAGTTGATTTCTATATATTACATTGAATGCATCAGCCTTACAAAACTCTCATTAACTCATAACATCTGCCAATAATGATAGTTGGTTGTTTCTTTTTTAATCCTATTAACTTTATTTCTTTATTTTGTAATCACCTAGCATTGGCTAGGATTCTTAGAAAAATGCTGCATGAAAAGGATGATAGCAAATATCCCTGTCTTGTTCTCAATCACAGAAGGAAAGAGTTCAACATTTTACTATTACAATTGACATCTGTTATAGGTATTTTATATATTGTTTTGCTAAGAAAATATTATTGTTTTCTAAGACTTTTTAAAAACCAGAAATAGATGTTTATTAAATGCTTTCCCTGCCTATACTGAAATGATCATATGATACCTTCTTTTAATCTGTAATATGTATTAACAAATCTTACATTTCTGGAATAAACCAGGTTGGTCCTCATAAACGATTCTTTGTAAATGTTGCTGAATTGGTTTACTAGTATTTTGTGGAGGATTTTTCCATGTACAATAAAGAGAGGAAATGAACTGAAAATGCCCCTTTTCATGCTGTTCTTTCCAGGTTTGGTATCAAGCTTATAAAGATCTTATAAAATGAGAATGTTACATTTCCTGTTAAAACATTTTTTGACATAAGATTAGCCTTATTTCTTCCTTGAGCTTCCCAGTGAAACCATTGGATCTGGAATTTCTTTTATAGAACAATTTTTGATTACTGAACTAAATTTTCCTTATGGTTATAGAACTATTTGAGTTATCTGTTTCATTTTTAACAAATTTTGCCATTATATTTTTCTAGAAATTTTTCCATTCATTCAGCTCTTCCTATTTACCAATGTAACATGTCTTATTTGCTATTTCATCTCTTCCCATCTGCTATGATGTCTCCTTTTCTGATCCTGATCTTGGGTGTTAGTCCCTTGTCACTTGCTTTCTTGCTTGGTCTCAATAGAGGTTTGGAAAGTTTATTCATCTTTTCCAGTAATCAATTTTTGGCTTTCTTGGTCCTCTCTGTTAATATATAATAACTGTTTCCCACTTGCTTAGTTTGTTCTTACCATAGTTTCTTTCTTCTACTACTTCCAATATATTTTGTTGTTTGCTGTGTAAATTCCTGAGATGAATTCTTAGCTTATTAATTTTTTACTCTTTCTTCCTTTTTACAATATATTTGTCTATGTGATAAATTTCCCAGGAAATACTTCTTGCAGGCATTCAACAACTGTTACATGTAAGATGTTCCTTATTTTTTAGTCTAAGATATTTCTAATTTCCATTGTGATTTCTTTTTAATTGTGAAACTGTATATCCAGCTCTATTTTTGTTTGTTTAATTTCATCATTCTACAATTTCAGTTATTTGAAAATGGTTGAGACTTAATTTATTACAACTTATTTACTGACTTAGAATACTATAAATTTTTATAATTGTTCAATGTGTGTTTGAAAATCACATGAACTTTACAGCTTTATGCAAGGTTCTACATACATCTAAGAGGTCAAATTTCTTAAACTTATCTTTCAAAATTAAACGTTTACTGATTTTTCTATCTTTATTCTATCAGTTACTAAGAGAAGTGAGTTAATATCACAGCTGCTATGTTTATTTTTTTTTGTTCAGCCTATTTTTCCTTAATATATTTTAAGATTATATTATTAAGAGCATTTAGACTTAAAACTATTCAATCTGCCTATTGAAATGAAACTTTAACCATTTGTTACTATAAAGTGACTATACCTCCAAAAACGATTTGGGCTTTAATGTCTATCTTACTTAATGACTTACAAACCCTAATTACACCTATGTCCATGTAGAAAGTATTTGCCTGCTACATTTTACTTTCCTTTTACCTATGAGGAATCTGAGGCACAGTGGTTAAGGAACACATCCAACAAGAAACAGGTGTGGGTGGTACAGTCGGGAGCTGAGTCCAAATAATTTGTCTCCAAAGTCTATGCTTCGAAACCTTCTCTTATACGTTCAAAGAGTAAAGTCAGTTTAGGTTCAGGAGGGAAAAATGCACTGGCTCTAGTTTCCACAAAGATTTTCTCACAAATTAACATCTAATCGTGATTTCTCACTCTACTTACAAGCAAACTCACTCTTCCAACATTTCAAGGTAACACAACACTTTAAAAATATTTTTAAAAACAGAAGTAATACTCTACTCAATCTCCTCCACATATGCAGAAGAAAAAGACATCTGTTAAGTTTTGCGTTTTGCCTTTGACAACATGCGTACAAGAAACCTTCATATGCTTGTCCGAGGCCCTATAGCTGCAGTACTGAGCCTCAAACTTCCCCACCGCCAAGAGGCAGGCAGGCTGCAAAATGATCACGATTTCTAAGTGGCCGTGTGGCTCTACTGAGCAAGAAACCTCATTCCAACTCAACTTCAGGAAAAGCAGCCAGAAAGGATGAGTGGTAGGCTATTTCATCTCTCCTTAAACAGACGCACGTGTAGTATTTTAACCAACAGACGTACTGAGCACCTTATGTATACCTTCTGGTACTCATTCCTTTCACGTTTCTCAAATTTTAATATTAAATCATACTAGTGTGAAAAAATTGTAAACTATGAAGAAAATGAAAAGTTCTCATGATTCCCTGATTCTAAGCAATTTTATATTATATATTATATATATTTTATATAAATACATTCAGGTCTTTTTCTGTGTTTTTACATGTTTATTACATATATATGTGTATATATACATTTATAGATATAGATAGGAATGTACATGTGTGTACATGTAGGTACACACAAACTTGCAAATACCCTGTATCATTAGTGTAAATTCTTGACCTCTTTCATTTAACACTGCATCGTTCATAAGTTCATATCTTTAAAAATATTTTATTGCCTATATAATACCAGATTTATCTAACCAGTGCTCTACTGCTGAAGAGTTTAGTAGATCTCAAATTCTTCAGATTATAAATATATGAAAATGAATGTATTTACATAAATACATAAATTTTGTCTCCTTCTTTAACTATTTCCTTAAGTTTATTCTTGGAAGTGAAATTATCAGATACTGCTAGTTAGGCCTTAGTATTTATTCTCTTATTCTTCCCCTGTAAGAACTCTGCTAAATTTATCTTCTAGAAAAGAAACTACATTTGCCCGCTTCCCTTGTAGCTTGGCATGGTCATGTGACAATGCTCTAGCCAATGCAATCTAATTGTAAGGGGTGTGGACATCATTCATAAGATGTCCTAAAAGGAGGATGCTCTTTTCCTAGTAATATTTCCTTCCTGATGCTGAAATAGGGGCATGATGGCTGGAATACCAATCCTGGATATTATGCAACACTGACTAGGTGAAAAGTCACATGTTCAAAGTAACAGAGCAAAAGATGATGGTCCTGGGTCCTTGCCAACTATCAAAACACCCACCTCTGAACTACCTCTATTAACTTAATTTAACAGAAATATAAAAATCCTATCTTTTTAAAACTGTTGCCCTCAATTATTGGTAAGTAGGTATTTTCCAAAGTCATAGAGTGTAAATGTTGCAGAGTGCTTTACAAACATCTAAGGCTCTAAACAGAGATGGTCAAATGCCCCTCTGGAAGGTTGATGGACTATACCCTTTCCCAGCGTTACCAAAAGTGCCCATCTCCCCACATGCTTATTATAACATTATCATTCCAACTGCATTTTACTACTTAGATAGTAAGAGGCATAACTTTTGGGGTTTCTATTAGCTTTTGTATTATAGTTATGTTCCTCACTAATTGTTTGTTTTTATAACTTATCTTTTAAGTTAAATGTTAGTACCTTTCTTACAAGGAATAACAGCTCTTTATATTTCATGTTATCAGAAGTACTACTCCAAGTTTGTCATTTGCCGTTTAATTTTATTTACAAGGGTATATTTACTTGGGAAACCAGAGAAGTTTCATGTTTGCAATAATTTATTTGTGACTTACTCTATTTTTAGGAACATAAAAATCCATTATTGACTACATCTTCTTTTCTATCACATGTCTGTGATGATGAAGCTTTATTTATGAATATTTTCATAGCATTATTTAGGATTTTAACAATTTAGTTTTTAAAGAAGGTAATGACTACCACCGCTTCTAAGGGTTTTCACACATATACTTGTATCTTGAGTGCTAGAGTCATAAATCATAAAACTTTAAGAGCAGATTACTGAACAAATAAGTTTTAGGCGACCACATAAGAAGACCACTTTTTCATTCTTCTTTTTAGGCATCAACAAAACGAGATTTCCTTTCGACTTTACTTGTTCAAACTTGTTCTGAACAAGAGAACCCCTAACCTCCAACGTTTTTTGCTATTACCCACATGATAGCTAGTTAGCTATAGGATTGATTATAAAAGGATTTTCAACTCTAGGTCCATGCTCGAGCTTTCAGTTCCTGTTCCTACAAGTATAACTTTTTTGAAAAGACAAATAGTATTTCATAAATACACACACAGACAGATGCCCACAAAATTTCTCTGCCAGTAAATTGCAATATATTTGTTTGGTCTCAACGAAATGGCACTTTTGTATGTGTTAACAGAAACATACCCTGGAATACTTAATAGCCCATAAAAAATTTTTCTCAAAAGTATGACCTACCCATTGTGATCTAAAATATTTCTTTTGCAGCAACAACAAAAAAGCAACAAATGTTTTATGCAACATTTTTCAGTGGAGGGAAAAAAAAAAGCTTTCACGACTTCAAAAAAAGTGTATCTCATTAAGAAAATGAAAAGAAAAGAAATGTTGCTATCATCTGCCAGTTTAGAGAGATTACCTTCATAATGAGTCTCAGAATTATAATTATAAAGCCAGTTGTCATCTGAATATAAAGGACTATGTACTAGGCTTTTATATGCATATGTTTTATATATTTTACTTATAAATTAAAAATAAGAGAAGGCATATTAACTTCCATTTTTGTGAAGTAGCAAATGCGGTAATAGATTTTTCAAAAGCGTATATTATGTATTTTATGAATATACCTTTTTCCTACCCAGTGAGGTGCCAAAATTCTCTGTTCAGCTTTCAGAATCTTCTGAACAGATTCAAACAGGAATCATGTCATCAGCAAGAGGAAAGCTGGAAAAATAAAAGTAGACAATTAACAGTGTATTGTTTATTTAGTAAATATATCAACATATGACTTTTTGGAAATAGGAGATGCCTACAGTTTTCAAAGGAAATGTAAACATAGAGCATATAAATTTATAAATAAACCATTAAACATATATGATCATGTGATCGGTGGTATTAGAAATTTACATACATAAACACAATAAAATTATAATGCAGGAAGAGGAGGCATTATCCAAAAACTCAGAAGCTGTTCATTTGGTTTAATGTTTATGTAAATATCCTGTAGAATCACGTTAAAATGGGCTAAAGGCTACGCTATGGCATAACGCTGTTTCTTAGAAAGATTTAAGAGAGGTCTTCAGTTATTCCCTGAGGTTTCTTCCCTGGTTCCACTGAAATCTGATAATCAGCAGAGTAATTGTGGAGTGGGAATTGCTCAGCTATCTCTGCACTCCTATCTCCACGGCTGCACTGCCTGGCTTTACTTCAGAAATAACTGCTCTTGCCACCGACATGACTAAAAAAATCCTGCCTTTGGTAAGGACTTCCCCAGGCTAGACAAAAAAGGCCCCTGAAAGTCAGTAAATATTCCCAAGAAGGCGGCTTGTGAAAGCAGAGAACTCCAACCTATAAGAACCACAGGCCTGATTCTGGCTCTTCCTCTCCACTGTCAGTTCAATTCAAGGAAAACTGAGTAATGCTTCAGCGCTTATCTGTATAATATCAATTATTCCATGTGGATCATGAGATGGATGGTATTTGAATAGTTTCATAACCATACCATATTTTATGTTCAGGGATCAGGACTGGTACAGAGGATTTCACTTCATTCTAATACAAGAACAGTTGCTAACAAGCGCAGAAATTCAGAAGTCACCACAATGACAAAAAGAAGAACCCATATTATTACATTAGTTTACTACTCACTCCATGAAAGAGTATTCCAAAATGAGAAAAGTTATCATTAGAAACCCTGAACGTCAGAAATTGTGCTGCTCGGGTGAAATAAAGGCTGTCTATACATGGTTAAAAATTTTTTTAATGTTTCTTTCTAGTTAAAACTTTTCTTAAAAAATACTACAAATTCCATTTTTTTTTCAGTTAGGTGAAACATGATATCTACACAAATGTCATAAGAATACCACTGGTGAGTTTATTTAAAAGTGAAACAGTAAAATTCTGTCATGTTTGGCTGACATAGAAATTTACAGGTGGTAACTTTACCCACAAGAGGGAGCCTGTATTTTTATATATTTTTTTTGTTAAAGAACTTGAAAAAACATGAATTAAGATCTAAAATTCTACAAATGTTTGTTATTAACCATATCTTTCTGTCAGGTCAAGTTTTAAAGTAATCAGATTTCATTGGCACGTTTTCCTCCACTCATAACAGACAAGTATGGCCAAAGATTGGAAAGATGATTGGAATTCAAAAAATTTTTCTGCCTATATAGGTTTTTTGAGACATAAGAATGAAGATGTCGCTTGCCAAAGCAGCCTACAAGTGAATCTCTCTTAGATGGTAGTAACACTAGTTGTGTGAAATTCACTGGAATTATTATGAGAGGTCTGTACCTCAATTTTATTACGTAGCAGTGAAATGGTCATTCACTCATCCTCTTATCAGGAAAGAGGCTTGCATAAACCAACAATTTTCTCTGTATTTAAGAACAGAAATCACAGCGCTTTAAAAATGACTAAGATCTCTAATATCATTAACATCACTTAAAACTTGCCTAATACATGTTACAATTGTCATAATGCTATAATGAACTTTCCTTCCACAGAATTGAGAACAAAAAATATTTTTCCTAAAAAAAAAAAAAATGGACAAGAAAATTGAATTTCTTCCTAATCCCTCATCTCCCCAAATAATATCTTACATTGGTAAGACAAGTCTCTAAATAAATAAATATGCTCTGGTTTTGTAAAAATAAATTCATCAACTTAAAAAGTACCTTCTAAAAAATAATTTTGCCAAGGCTTATCAACCCAGAACGATCTGTTCTATCACATTCAGAGGCACAGCAAAAACCTAGTTGAAATCTCCTTTCTGTCCACTGTAAACTGCAGGGAAAACAGACGGTAAGAATTCTGTCCCTTCTTCCCAGGACCCTTGTCTCAGCTTTTGGAAAATGTTGTATAACACGGGCCGGGAGTTGAGGACGAAGGGGTTAACTGCTGCTCTTCCTACTGGAATTTCCAACCTACCCATTAAATCATTGTTTTTTCTCCCACTAGGGACTGTGAATCTAATGGACCTAAAATCGATACCTTATAAATGACATAAAAAATATATTCATTTTATGGACTAATGTACCCTAGTGTCTGAATCCTATTTACACCCTCTACTTCGAAAAGGAGCGACAGACCCATTTCTGCCAGTAAAAGGTTACTCAGTCACTCTGGTGACACGCGGCAGGATGCACTGTCATCTAAAGTGCAGCCTGAGGGAAAGATTGGTGGCTGCAAAAAACGACTGTGGAAACTTTATGTACAGGGCAGTGAACACGATGAGGGAGGAATGAGCGGGTAGGTGGCCACGGCTGGAGAGGGTTTTACAGCTTTCTCCCTCTCATCGGCTTCTTTCACAACTTACATGTATATGATTTTGAGTATATCAAATATCACATATTAATATTTTCAAAACAAATATGACTTCCACTTAAGCAGGAATTCTCTAACGACTGAAAATGCATCAAAACATCCTAAGAGACAGAGATGCTCAGTAACACACCAAGGCAAGATTAGCCAATAGACATCGTATGTGATCAAGCCACAGTGAAATATACGCAGTGGCAAGCTCTGGGGAGACAGGACATTTTATTTTCAAATACAGCCATGGACAACCAAAATACATGGCTCCCTCTTGGGTTTTTTACATATTGAGAAAATAAACTGATGGAAGGTTTTATATGTACAGAATACTCTGCAAACTAAAGGACCCCAATAACTTACTTAAAAAGCCACTCTTATCACTTGAAAATATTATGCTTAGTTTAAAAAAAAACCTAGTTTATAATATTGACAACATTATTATGAGAGTATCTTCTTGTACCTTTAATATCTTTAAAACATCAAACATAGAGCAATTCTATAATATGCAAAGATACCTTCCATGCAAAGATAAAAGTATGAAAAAAAAGGTAAAGTAAAAGAGAAGAAAACTAAAACCAGAAGCAAGACCTCCTTTCTTAGAAAAATACCACTTGTCTTACTTTTTGTTTCAATGGGTACAAATCTAAATAGGGAATAATGAATAAGAAAAGCAACTTTAAAACAGATACTTTTGGAGAGAATTCTAGCAACAGGTCAGCATGAGATTTCCTGTTCAGTTTTACTGGCTTAAAATCCATATAGTTGCAAAATTACAAAAATAAATCCCCCCCAAAAAAAAAAACAACAACAAGAAAAAAAAAACTGTTGTTCTTTATTCCATTTGCCAACCAGAGTCATTTATCCCCTATTAGATAAAGTATAATAGACTCTACGGAAAGGGTCAGTGGCCTTCCATTTAATGATATTGCCAGCCCCAATCTGCATTTTCCCGGCAATGTCCCTCAACACAGAATAAATGGCTGATCTCTTCACAATAACAGCTGATTTCTATTTATTAAGCTAAAAAGGTCACCATTTTCTACGGCTGGGCCGCCCTGCACTATTGATAATTTTATGCATAAACAAATGGCAAATTTGTGCCACATAAATATGCATTAGCAATTACTTTTTCCTCGGGCAACGCTCACCGCATGCAAATGTGTACCTCGCAGGGCCTGGTAGCTTTTGTTTTAGCTCTAGAACAGTGAAACAAAAGAGCACAATAAACAATGTTTAAATTGCCAATCAATAAGCAATGCAAATGCAGAGGTAAATGGCAAGAAACTTGCTCAGAAACAACACAACGAAAGTGAAGTGGGAGGGGGAGGAGGGGAAGACTTTCTTTTTTATGATTTCACTGCTTTCTCTTTGGTAATGAAAAGGCTAAAGTACTCTTGACACTGAACAGCTAGCCAGGCTGATAGGAAAGCAGATGCCAGATAGGCAAGGGCGCAAATACACACGTTTACACACACTCATCCCCAAAAAGGGGCAAGGGAGAAACTGTGTTTCCAGATGTGATGTCCAGGCACCGCCGACTCAAATTTCTGATTTTCCATTTTGGACATTCCAAGAACGTTTAACACTAGGAGTTGCTACCATGATCCAAAACCAAATGTCAAGTCCACGGCACTCCACTAGGCTGCTGTTTCCTAATGTTGTTTTCCTCAGAAAAAGGGCATAGGCACACTTAATCAATAGGGTATGCTTAGGAACACAGGGGAAAGAGGCCAATGGAATGTCTAAGGATGAAATAAAAAACATCCCACCAAATGTTTCCGTCGAAACATCCGGATCTCCGAACAATTCAAGCACAGTGTCAGGTGTAAGGACAGAGCGAGAAGAGCTGGTAAGGGACAAGCAACAGGCATAGGAACATCTGGAAAAAAACAGTGGGAGGTAAAGTGAGCAAGAACGCAAACGATAACTCGAGAAAAAATGGTATTTTTAATCAAAAATGAACCTTAAAGAGATTTTTAGCACTATTGACTGGGGATTGGTCTCAGCGCTTTACTCTTAGGATCAGACTTCATCGTCACAAAAACCTATCAAGTCAGTCCTCACAGTGCGCTCCCATCTCCCAGCACAGAGGCTCAGAGAGATCGGGACACGTGGTTACTTAATTAGGGCAGTGCTATATCTAGGCCTTGACCCGAATGACAAGCACATTGCTACTGTCACTGCCGTCCTCTCTTTAAAACCCATCCGTGTTGACCCGATGGAAAAACCTCTTCTGACATGTGTGGCTGGCTTTGCCTTTGCTTAAATAAGTCAAGCTGTATTTTAAAAACTTCAAGACTTACACAAATTTCTTTAACCAAGTGATTGAAACACTTCCCTTCTATAAAACATACAAATATTGGCTCAGCACCCATAGCTCAGTGGTTAGGGGGCTGGCCACATGCACTGGGGCTGGTGGGTTCGAACCTGGCCTGGGCCAACTAGATAAAAAATTAATGACAACAATAACAACAACAAAAAATAGCCGGCATTGTGGCAGGCACCTGCAGTCCCAGCTACTTGGGAGGCTGAGGCAAGAGAATCGCTTAAGCCCAAGAGTTGGAGGTTGCTATGAGCTGTGCTGCCACAGGACTCCACCGAGGGCGACAAAGTGAGACTCTGTCTCAAAAAACAAAAACAAAAAAAATACAAATATTAATTTGGACGTTAGTTCAGTGTACCTTAGCACATTGGTGCTGGACACTCAGAACACACCATGGTGTTAATGACCATTGGAGAAGAGAAAAACACTTTGTGATCCCATCTTGACCTTAATATAATTAAAGGTTTTACTATTCCACAAAGGATTAACAAGTCTTAGCCACAGAGTAGCAAAAATAAATACAGAAAGGATTCTTGGCCTAAATGCAAATAGGCAAACCTGGAAATCTAAAACCAGCAGGCAACTCAGAGCCCAGACAGTCTTCACAAGGATCTCTTTAGAATCCGGATATTGGTACTGAAATGTCAAACTTCTTCTTTAGAGAAGGCTATGCAACTTCTCCCGGTAATATTTCCCCGCCCCCGGATAACAAAGGAGTTGAAAGGCCAGGGCGACGGCTAGCACATACAGTGTCGTTGTGTGAATAAGAAAGATCCTACGGGCAGATCATTCAGAAAATGTACCATGTGCATGATCACACCTGATGGCCTTTCAAAACATACAGTTTTCTTAGTCAGAAAGTGTTATTTCTGATTTCAAACCCCAACTCACAGTTAAATGCTTTTAATAACCAACAACCTACTTCTTAGTACAGAATCAGTGTAGATGGGTTTTAATGTGACAGGGAGATTTGACATGCTAATCCAAATAATTACATAGCTAGGGTACTCCTATTTTGTCATGTTTTGTTTAAATTTCCAATCTTTATGACCGAACATATTAAAAACTTGAGAATGGTTTCCTTTTTATCAACTAAATGCAACACATATAAGCCAAGAGTCATTCCTTTATAGTGGGCCGAAGTTTTCATGATGATTATTCCTTGCCCAATTTCTCACTCTCTATGCAAGGTTACATCATGCAAACTGGAACCATGAACACTCCTACTGAAGCAGGGTTTGTATGAAATTGATAAATACTTGCAAACTCTACTATGTGGACATAAGTGCACAGGCAGTATATAAAAACTGGGTACATTATAAGAGTAGTGCGCAGTCCAAAGCCTTACTCACTATGGGTTTCCTAACCAGAGGCCACCAAAACTAGGTTTAAATAGAGCACAACACTGAGGGATTCAGAAAGTCATAGAAAGCAGCAGGAACCTCCAGCAAGAATTTTGTGTGGCGAGAAGGAGGAGAGCCACTCCCTCATTTGCCTGGATGAGGACCGGCCAGCCTTTCTCCTTTACATCTGTTCTTTGCTTATCCTCTGCTTTGCTGACCCCTGACTTAGGCGGATCGCGGAGGCCAACTTTCTCAGGTTCCCCTAGAGTTACTTTCCAGGTGAGTACAGTGACCGGGAAAGGATTAGACAGAGGTTTACAGGGCGTGTCAAAGGACCTAGGGGTGTGTGTGTGTGTGTGTGTGTCTGTTTCTCTTTCATTTACTTCTTAGAAACATGTTATTGGGCACCAGTAATGCCAGCACTTTGGGAGGCTGAAGTGGAAGGACCGCTTGAGGCCAGGGGTTCAAGACAAGCCTGAGCAAGAATGAGATTCCTAAATATTAGCCAGGTGTGGTGGCACACACATATTTGGGAGATGAAGGCAAAAGGATTGCTTGACCCAGGGAGTTGAGGTTTCAGAGAGCTGTCGTGATGTCACTGCATTCTTCCTAGGCAACAGAGTGAGAGATTGTCTTAAAACAAAACCACAGTAACAACAAAGCACTTATTACAGACAATTAGAAACACATACATAAGTAGAGATACTAGTAAAACAGTGCCCCACAACCATGTCCAAGGTTGAACATCTACCAGTCTTCTGCTATTTGAATTTCTCCCCATCTCTCCTGGCTTTGCAGGTATCTGGGGCAGCAGCCTCTAACTTGGTCTGCCTCCTGCCAAGCGGGACCACGAGGTTCCAACAGTGGCCCAGAAGCTGTAGTTAGCCTGCTTCCTCTCTTTGTCTCTCCCCAGCATAAAGGGGGCCATAATTTCTGGCTGCTCCTGACCCCTAGATTGCTCTTTTACAAATTATTATTATCAATGTGTAACAATTTTCCAACATTATATAACCCCCTCTTATGCTGAGACAGAGTTGTACCTTGTCCCCCTGGGTAGGGTAGCTAGCAGGTGTCAACGTAGCTTACAGCAATCTCAAACTCTTGGCCATAAGCGATCCTCTTGCCTCAGCCTCTTGGGTAGCTGGAACACGGCCTGCACTACCATGTCTGATTAATTTTTCCATTTTTAGTAGAAATGGGGGTCTCATTCTTGCTCGGGCTGATTTTCAACTCATGAGCTCAAGGGCTCCTCTCACCTTGGCTCCCAGAGTCCTCGGATTACAGGCATGAGCCACCACATCAGGCCCCAAGACCCCCTTTGGAAAATAATCAGAGTGGCTTCTGCCTTTCTGCTTGGCCCCTGACCATATAGAATATTCATTTTATTTTATTTTTCATTATCCTCTGGCAGAACCACTATCTATCCCTTATTCAGAACTATCTTGAAGTATGTCATGGTTTCACAGAACACAGGACCTTTGAACACCACGGAGCCCAGAATGCTGGTCCAATATTTGCCAGACCCTCAATATGGTTCCCCACATATAATATCCATAATATTTTCACGTACAAGCTACAGTACATGACAGGAATGAGGTATTCCCAGTCTTTTGTGGGTTACTGAGTACTACCCTTATTTTTCACTGATCTGTCTCAATCTATGGCTAATCAAAGAGCAAGAGAGATGTACCACTTCTGGAAATTCCACCCCAGTGCTCAAAATGATGGAAGTCTGCCTAGTCTATTTTAAGAAGATAGCTCAATCTGGCAAGAAAACAGATTTTTCCAATGGTAAGTGGCAGAGACTAGTTAACCAAATTTATGACCCAGACAAGACATGTTTAACCTGCAGGCATTTGTTGATTCATAACAAAACATGACCATCTGACTTTAGCAGTAAACACACTCAGATATACATCATAAAAATGACTGATGTTCAATGGCTCTTACAAAATTACATTTTGAAAAATTATGGAATGATGAATCAAATGTATGGATTAAATTTCCTTGAAACAGACTTGTGCTTAATAATTAATGGGAAAAGACGAAAATAATATTTATGATTTTATCTTACCCAAGACACTTGAATAATTACGCAGTAATCATACAGGTAGCTGAAGATATACTTATCAAATCTGAACCATAATCTGTAAGGAAATGTTTAAATATAAAAAGACCTTAATCAGTTTCTTGTGAATTTCCTAGGCCTGAATTCCATGGATGGACTGTGTCCATTCATTGATACACTCATTCACCTTGCCCCCGGTGGAAGGGACTGTATTCATTTGTTTCCTGGCCAAGGAACCCATACACCTATATATAC
>CAUYRH010179197.1:0-15210 GCA_963574655.1 Perodicticus potto
GGGACTACAGGCGCCCACCACAACTCCCGGCCATTTTTTGGTTGCAGCCGTCATTGTTTGGCGGCCCGGGCTGGATTCGAACCCGCCAGCTCAGGTGTACGTGGCTGGCGCCTTAGCCGCTTGAGCCACAGGCGCCGAGCCTTTTTTTTGAGACAGAGTCTTCACTCTGTTGCCCAGGCTAGAGTACCATGGCATCAGCCTTGCTCCCAGCAACCTTAAACTCCTGGGTTCAAACAATACTCCTGCCCTAGCTTCCCAGGTAGCTGGGACTAAATTTGCCTTCCCCTTCCTTTTCCTTTCCTCCCTTCCCTCCCATCCTCTCTTCCTTTCTCCTTTCCCTCCTTCCTTCCGTTTTCTCTTTCCCTTCCTCCCTCCTTCCTTCCTTTCTTCCTTCTGTCTGTACAGTGCTGTGGAGTTATATCTCACAGCAACTTCCAACTCTTGGGCTCGAGTGATCCTCCTGCCTCAGTTTTTCAATCTTTTGTTTTAGTGTAGATGGGGTCTTGCTTTGAACTCCTGAGCGCAAGCAATCCACCCGCATGGGCCTCCCAGAGTGCTAGGATTCTAGGTGTGAGCCACCGTACCTGGCCTTTTTTTCTTTTTTTCTTTCTTTCTTTATTTTTTGTAGAGACAGAGTCTCACTTTATTGCCCCCAGTAGAGTGCCGTGGCATCACACAGCTCACAGCAACCTCCAGCTCCTGGGCTTAGGCGATTCTCTTGCCTCAGCCTCCCGAGTAGCTGGGACCACAGGCGCCCGCCACAACACCCGGCTATTTTTTGTTGTAGTTCGGCCGGGGTCAGGTTTGAACCCACCACCCTTGGTATATAGGGCTAGTGCCCTACTCACTGAGCCACAGGAGCCACCCTTTTTTCTCTTTTTCTTTCTTTCTTTCTTTTTTTTTTGAGACAAAGTCTCACTCTGTGGCCCTGGCTAGAGTGCCATGGCATCAGCTTAGCTTACAGCAACCTTAGACTCTCAAGACTTGAGGAAACCTCCTGCCTCAGCCTCCCAAGGAACTGGGACTACAGGCATGCTCCACCACACCTGGCTAATTTTCCTATTTTGGGTGGAGTTGGTCTTGCTCTTACACTGGCTGGTCTCAGACTCCTGAGTTCACGGGTTCCTCCGTCCTCAGCTTCCCAGAGTGTTGGGATTCCAGGCATGAGCCACCGGGCCTGGCCATTGCCATTACCTTATGAGAGTCTCTTCTAAGTGTCAGAAAAATTATTCAGGCTCGGTGCCTGGAGCTCAAGTGGCTAAGATGCAGCCACATACACCGGAGCTGGTGAATTCAAATCCCATCCGGGCTGCCAAACAACAATGACAACTACAACCAAAAAAAAAATAGCTGGGCATTGTGGCAGGTGCCTGTAGTCCCAGCTATTTGGGAGGCTGAGGCAAGAGAATCTCATAAGCCCAAGAGTTGGAGGTTGCTGTGAGCTGTGACACCACGGCACTCTACCCAGGGTGACAGCTTGAGACTCTGTCAAAAAACAAAATAAAATAAAATAAAATAAAGAAGCAGTACCCGTAGCTCAGTCGGCAGGGCGCCAGCCACATACACCGAGGCTGGCAGGTTAGAACGCAGCCCAGGCCTGCTAAAGCAACAATGACAGTACAACCAAGAAATAGCCGGGTGTTGTGGTGGGCACCTGTAGTCCCAGCTACTTCGGAGGCTGAGGCAAGAGAATCGCTTGAGCCTAGGAGTTTGAGGTTGCTGTGAGCTGTGATGCCACTGCACTCTACCAAGAGTGACAAAGAGTCACTTTGAGAGAGTCTCTATCTTCACTCAAAGATAGAGAGTGACTCTATCTCTACAAAAAAAAAAAAACTTAGGAATGGGCACAAGATTACTGGGTGTTCTTTCCATGTACTCTCAATCTTTTTCCTTTGATTGACTCTACTCACTGGATTATGTGACAACTAGGAGAAAGGTTAACTTACAGATTCTTGTCCAATTAGAGATGCAGATAACTTCTGTCCAGTGGGAAAGATAACCTGGCGGTTGTGGTTTATGCCTCTATAGGACACTAAGTAATTTTATATCTGACCTAGTAATCTTACCTAACATTTTTTTTATTAAATCATTATAAATAAATACATCCTTAAATTCTCATGTGAACCTAGTCTTTTACCATTCTCTCATTAACTAAGAGTTGTTCACATGTTCATTTTATAATTGTATGAGATCATGTTTTTAAGCTTTTGAACATTATTCTTTGATCTGCTATGAGAAGTCTCTTCTTTTTACTTTATGCTGCCACATAGGTTAGGTTGATTGGTAAACAAAAAAAAAATCTTCTGCTACTGAGCCAACTGGTAATCAAATCCCAGACTTCTTTTTTTTCTTCTTCCACTGTTGAGTACTTTCTCTATTTGTAACCTAGAAAAGATGGGCTAGAGAGGTTTGCCAGATAGTTCCTTTAGTTAACCCATGTGCCAGCTATGTAAGCCCTGTGTGTGAAGAGCATGGCCCCCGAGGGCATAGTGGCCACGTAATTAAAGCAGTGTGGGGAGGCTTGCTGAATAGCTTCATGTTATTGTTTTCAAATAGAATTGTACTTGTCCAAAGCAGGAGGGGGAAAAAATTCCCCAAGAATAATGAAATGTTACTACATTAGCATTTTGCCACGGAAATAGACAAAGCTCTCTATAGTATTAGCTAAGTTATCCAGAAATGACCACTTTCCTTACAGCATGGCGGATACTCTAGTGAGGCACAACAGATCTGGACTTCAGAATCAGATCTCAGGTATGAGAGAGTCACAAAAAAGTATTTCTTCTGGGAAAAGTATCATAAGTACTATGGCTGAGGGAGAATGTTTTACTCAAGAAAGCCACTAATTCTATCATTTTGTTAAAACTAGGTTGAGTTCCAAGTTCCAGACAAATCCTACATGTTCTATGAAACTTCCCTGATCATCCTGGGTTCAAGTTCACTTCTGCGCTTGTTCATAGCCCTCATTTGAGATTTATATACTAGTTTGACTATTGTTATTTTTGCTAGCTTGTTTTTTTTTTTTTTCAATTTTTGGCTATGGCCAAAACTGCTGGGTTTGAACCTGCCACCTCCAGCACACAGGGCCGGCGCCCTACTCCTTTGAGCCACAGGCACCGCCCATAGTTTTTTTTTTTTTTGAAACAGAGTCTCCCTTTGTCGCCCTTGGTAGAGTGATATGGCATCATAGCTCACAGCAACCTCAAACTCTTGGGTTCAAGTGATTTTCTTCCCTCACCCTCCCAAGTAGCTGGAACTACAGGCATCTGTCACAATACACGACTATTTTTAGAAATGAAGTCTCACGCTGGCTCAGTCTGGTCTCAAACCTATGAGCTCAGACAATCCACCCTCCTCGGCCTCCCACAGTGCCAGAATTATAGGCGTGAGCCATCGTGCCCAGCCCTGGAAAACAAATTTTACATCCGCTCCTTTTGTATCTGCCCCAGTGTCTGTTATAAAGTAACTACTCGGTAATGAATGGCTGTTGTTCATAAAGGCACATAACTCCATGTCGATATAATAGGTAGGTAAAGAACTATAATCTGACTTTTTTTGTTTTTAAAGAAAATCAAATTTATCAGCATATAATATAATTTACTTCTCTGGATTTGTTTAGGCATCAGCTCCCATTATTGTTTTCTTTATGCAGTACTGTGCTTAAAATTGAAATTTCATTTATTTAGCAGAAACTTTCTAAAGCTATTCTTAAATTTTCAATGTAGTATTTAAAATTGATTCATATAATGAAGAATAGGGTGTACACAGAGAACAAATATTTTACATTTGGTTAAATGAAATGTTTATTAAAGTGCCGATGGCTCGGTGCCTATAGCTCAGCAGCTAGGCTGCCAGCTACATACACTGGAGCTGGCAAGTTCAAACCCAGCTCAGGCCTGCCAAACAACAATGACAACACAACCAAAAAATGGCCGGGCATTGTGGTGGCGCCTGTAGTCCAGCTACTTGGGAGGCTGAGGCAGGAGAATCGCTTGAGCCAAGAAGAGTTTCAGGTTGCTGTGAGCTGTGACTCCATGGCACTCTACCAAGGGAGACATAGTGAGACTCTGTCTCAAAAAAAAAATAAAAATTCAGCTCGGCGCCCATAGCACGGTGGTTACGGCATCAGCCACATACCCCAAGGGTGGTGGGTTCAAACCGGCCTGGGCCAGCTAAACAACTGCAACAACAACAACAACAAAATGAGTAGGGCGCCGGCCCCATATATCGAGGGGGGTTCAAACCCGGTCCCGCCCAAACTGCAACAAAAAATAGCCAGGCATTGTAGTGGGTGCCTGTAGTCCCAGCTACTTGGGAGACTGAGGCAGGAGAATCGCTTGAGCCAAGAGTTTGAGGTTGCTGTGAGCTGTGAGGCCACAGCACTCTACCAAGGGCAACGTAGTAAGACTCTGTCTCAAAAATAAATAAACAAAGTAACATGCCTTATTTTTCATAGTAGTCAGTCATGTTAGAACTTAAAGAAGATCTGGCTCGGCGCCTATGGCTCAACGGGCTAAGGCGCCAGCCACATACACCTGAGCTGGCGGGTTCGAATCCAGCCTGGGCCCGCCAAACAACAATGACGGCTGCAACCAAAAATGGCCCGGCGTTGTGGCGGGCGCCTGTAGTCCCAGCTACTTGGGAGGCAGAGGCAGGAGACTCGCTTGAGCCCAGGAATTGGAGGTTGCTGTGAGCTGTAATGCCATGGCACTCTATCCAGGGTGACAGCTTGAGGCTCTGTCTCAAAAAAAAAAAAGATAAAAAGAACTTAAAGAAGATCTAATACTTTGGAATATGAGAGTCTAATAGGGTGATGCCTGGATTATTTCTTCTTTTAAAGATAGCCTGTCTCCATCACAGAAATTAAAGTTTTATCAAAATATATTCCTCATAAAATCCTTACTACTTTACTCATAGGAGCTTATTAAATATTCCTTAACTGAATCATTAGGGTCAGCTGTGGGCTAAAACAGCCACAGCATAAGAGATCACTTCTTCCTATGTGATGATGATGAACCTTTTTCAAGTACTTCCAAAGTCCAAGCATATTTTAGAATGGCTCCATTATAGGAGACAAGAAAAATAAGGCAAGACCATTAGGACTCACAAGAATAAAACTCTTGATGTCTTCTATCAGTACTTCTTAAATTTAATGTGTACACAAATTACCAAGAGATAGTGTTAAAATTTAGGTTTTGATTCCATGTGATTGAGGCCTGAGATCTGCAGTTCTAATATGCTCCCAGGTGATGCGGCTGCAGAGTCGCGGTCTCGGAGAACCTGGGCATCTCAGATCTCTCACTGCTACCCTAAAATCGACCCTGCTCCTGAAGCTCTTTGTCTTTTCCTCATCTTTGTATTATGGCCCCTAGGACCATTGTGCCTTCTCCCTACCAGGCATCCCTGTTACTTCAACACAAAATTGGATTCAGCTCCCTCCCTTTCCAATAATAACGTATTTGTGATGGGAAAATGGAACGAAATTTGTAAGTGAAGTATTAGGTGCTCCACAGACATGAATTCACTGCATTTGAGATTATTCAAACTGGAAATATTGGGACTTTTACATCATAGACACCGACTTACCTATGACCCATAGTATTATAGAGATGAAACATCAGACTGGGCTTGGCGCCTGTAGCTCAGTGAGTAGAGGACCGGCCACATACACTGAGGCTGGTGGGTTTGAGCCTGGCCCAGGCCTGCTAAACAACAATGACAACTGCAACCAAAAATAGCCGGGCATTGTGGTGGACATCTGTAATCCCAGCTACTCTGGAGGCTGAGGCAAGAGAATCACGTATGCCTAAGAGTTTGAGGTTGCTGTGAACTGTGACACTATGGCACTCTGCGGAGAGTGACATAGTGACACTCTGTCTTAAAAAAAAAAAAAAAGGCCCAGTGCTTGTAGCACAGTGGTTACGGCACCAGCTACATACACCAAGCCTGGCATGTTTGAACCAGGCCTGGGCCAGCTAAACAACAATGATAACTGCAAAAAAAAAAAAAATGACCAGGCGTTGTGACGGGCACCTGTAGTCCCAGCTACTTGGGAGGCTGAGGCAAGAGCTTAAGCACAAGAGTGGGAGGTTGCTGTGAGCTATGAGGCCACAGCACTCTACCAAGGGTGATTTAGTGAGACTCTGTCTCAAAAAATAAAAATAAAAAATAAATAGGCTCAGCACCTGTGGCTCAAGCAGCTAAGGCGCCAGCCACATACACCTTAGCTGGCAGGTTTGAATCCAGCCTGGGCTCGCCAAACAACAATGACGGCTACAACCAAAAAAATAGTCAGGGCTTGGCGCCTGTGGCTCAATGGGCTAAGGCGCCAGCCACGTACACCTAAGCTGGCGGGTTCGAATCCAGCCCAGGCCTGCCAAACAACACTGGTGGCTGCAACCAAAAAAATGGCCAGGCGTTGTGGCGGGCGCCTGTAGTCCCAGCTACTTGGGAGGAAGAGGCAAGAGACTCGCTTGAGCCCAGGAATTGGAGGTTGCTGTGAGCTGTGATGACATAGCACTCTATCCAGGGTGACAGCTTGAGGCTCTGTCTCAAAAAAAAAAAAAAAAAAAAATAGCCAGGCATTGTGGCAGATGCCTGTAGTCCCAGCTACTTGGGGGGTGGAGGCAGGAGAATCGCTTGAGCCCAGGCGTTGGCGGTTGCTGTGAGCTGTGATGCCATGGCATTCTACCCAGGGCTACAGCTAAAGACTCTGTCTCAAAAAGAAAAAAATATCTAGGGCAGCTCCTGTGGGTCAGTGAATAGGGCGCCACAGTGAGGGTGGCGAGTTCAAACCTGGCCCCTGCCAATCTGCAACAAAAAAATAGTCGGGTGTTGTGGCGGGTGCCTGTAGTCCCAGCTATTAGGGAGGCTGAGACAAGGAACTAGCCTAAGCCCAGGAGTTGGACATTGCTGTGAGCTGTGTGACGCCATGGCACTCTACCAAGGGCAATAAAGTGAAACTCTGTCTCTACAAAAAAAAAAAAAAATAGCCAGGCGCTGTAGTAGGCGCCTGTGGTCCAGCTACTTGGGAGGCTGAGGCAAGAGAATCGCCTAAGCCCAGGAGTTGGAGGTTGCTGTGAGCTGTGACGCCACGTACTCTACCGAGGGCAACAAAATGAGACTCTGTCTCTAAAAAAACAAACAAAAAAAATCTAGGGCGGCAGCTGTGACTCAAAGGAGTAGAGCGCCGGTCCGCTATAGCAGAGGTGGCAGGTTCAAACCCAGCCCCAGCCAAAAAAAAAAAAACTGCAAAAAAATAATAATAATAAAATAAATAAATAAAAGAAACATCAGAGTGAAATTCTAGCCTGCAACATGGTTTTATTCATATGGGAAATTGGAATGCTGGCTGGATAGTTATTGGCTGACTTTCATTTGCAGTATAATTCCCAACTCTACTACAAAATATACAAATGGGAAACCTCCTTCATGTCCTTTAACATTCTGGCTCCAAATGTAAATTTCAAATAATGCTTTATGATGTAATAAAGACACAAAGAAAGAACAACAGTAAATAGCCTTCAGTTAAGTAAATACTTTCTATCATTGATAGAGGTTTAATTTTATGCCTTTTTATGAGCAATTCTGATTCCCTAAGACCTAGAAGGCTTTCTAAGTGGTTTACATTGTGATCATTCTTTTGTCTTTATTAAGGACAAAAATGAGGCCAGGTGTGGCAGCTCATTCCCATGATCCTAGCACTTTAGGATACAGAAGATAGAAGATCTGGGCGGCGCCTGTGGCTCACGAATAGGGTGCTGGCCCCATATACCGAAGGTGGCAGGTTCAAACCCAGCCTTGGCCGAACTGCAAAACAGAAAAATAGCCCGGTGTTGTGGCAGGTGCTTGTACTCCCAGCTACTCCAGAGGCTGAGGCAAGAGAATCACCTAAGCCCAGGAATTGGAGGTTGCTGTGAGCTGTGTGACGCCACGGCACTCCACCGAGGGCAACAAAGTGGGACTCTGTCTCTACCAAAAAAAAAAAAAAAAGAAGAAGATAGAAGATCACTCGAGGCCAGAAGTTCAAGACCAGCCTGAGCAACATAGTGAAACCCATCTGTAGAATGAAATAGAAAAATTAGCTGTTGTGGTAGCATAACCACAGTCCCAACTACTCCAGATGCTTAGCCAGGAGGATCACTTGAGTCCAGGCATTTGACGTGATGACACTGCTGCATTCCAGCCAGGGCAACAGAGTAAGACTAACTCAAAAAAATAAACAACAAAAAAAACAAGGACAAAAAACTAAGAGGATTCCTCCTCTAACATAAGGAATAGTGTACCTGGGGAACTTCCCCTAGAAAACTTCCCTCACCTGACCTCTTTGGTTTGTGGAACTGCCTGAGGTATTATTGCTGTGAACAGAGTACCCAGAAGATATTAGTGGGTAAAATGATGTTTGTCTACATTTGCCACTTCAGTGGCCTAAGATGTCCTGCCACAGGTAGCAGATACATTACACAACTCCAAGGTCTTTCTGCTTCTGGGTCTTCACTGGCTGCTATTAAGCTTAGTTGTGCTTGTGGGAATGGAAATTCTGCAACTTATGTATCTAGCTTATTACAACTATTTTAACAATACTTTTTAAAGGATAAAATTGTGGCATTCATATAAATAAACACATGTCAAAGATTTTGTTAGACTCATTACTTGGTGAGGGACTCAATAAAATGTTATAACTGGTTCAAAACAGGATTCAAAAAGCACACAGCCAAGTTGCTAAATAAGCTTAATACCTTCCACTGTTGGCTTAAAAATAGCATTAGAAAAAGATAAAACTAGGGTGCTCAAATGTTAATAAAAAATAAAGTAAAAGTTTTTATATATCTAGGGGTTTGGGGGGGTATACATAAAATATTGACTTCTATTTCAGAATTGTTTGCTTTATCCAATATGATTTGACTTTGTTGGCCTTGTATAGTTTATATGAAACAATTTTCCTTAGTTTTGTGATCAAGAAATTTTGCACATTGAGTAAATAAGAATAAAAATGAATTAAAAAAAAAAGAAAGAAAGAAGCTAATAACAACAGGCCTGAGGTGGGAGAGACAGGGAACCAGTATTTACAGAATTACTACAATACATTGTCTAAAATGTCAGATTTTCAACAAAAAACTTACCAGTTATGCTAAGGAATAGGAAAGTGTGACCCAGGCACATAAAAAGCGCAGGCAACAGAAACTGCCCGTGAGAGCAGCTAGATGTTGGACTTAGCAGGCAAAAACTAAAGTAGAGGCTCGGCGCCTGTGGCTCAATGGGTTAAGGCGCCAACCAAGTATACCTGAGCTGGCTGGTTCGAATCCAGCCCTGGCCCGCCAAACAACAATGACGGCTGCAACCAAAAAATGGCCAGGCATTGTGGTGGGTGCCTGTAGTCCCAGCTACTTGGAAGGCGGAGGCAAGAGACTCGCTTGAGCCCAGGAATTGGAGGTTGCTGTGAGCTGTGATGCCATGGCATTCTATCCAGGGTGACAGCTTGAGGCTCTGTCTCAAAAAAAAAAAAAAAAAGTAGAGTCCTCTGTGACCCTATGTGGATGAGGACATTTCCCAGAGAAAAGACAGATCACTGATTTCAGTCTAGGCAGAAACCCCAAAAGTATCTGTCATCCTTGCCTTCTTTCTGAAAAAAATAAGGCCATCAAGTGTAGGACTTCTCAGCCTTTACAATCATTGGCAGCTGCTGTGACAGAAAAAGCACTTCCCAGAACTACCAGAGATTCCAGAGGAAGATGTTGCAGAACAGAACATTAAAGGAGCAGGATATCAGCAAAGAACAACCCCTGAGAGCTTGGAGTCCGCCAAGAAGGGCATGTGAAGTGGCTCAATTCCTCCTCCCCCACATCTCTGGCAGTCACTGGGCTCCTGAGCTTCTGGAGAGCTCCTTGACCTTCACAAACCCAAAAGTTGCTGCCACCAGTGAATTGGGAGCTTCTCGAGGACAAAGCACCCGGCCAGTGGTGCCCTCAGGGTCACTTTCTATCACCAAAGACCCAAGCTCAGATGGCAGGAACCATATTGCTTCTGCACACCCACCCCCATGTGCATTTGTTCTCCCCAGAGGGCTTCAGCCTCTCAGTTGTTCTCTTGCTTGTTCCCACACAAATGCTTCCCAACTCTGGCCCAGACTGCAGGAGCCACAGGGGGCTGGTAGGTCCCAGGGGATCTGGATGATCCCAGAGCTTGGACATTCTGGGTGGGTTGCCTTCTGGTGAGGGGGACAGAGATGACTGGAGTGCTATTTTTCTCCCATTCCAGCTCTTTCCTCCCCTTCCCTGCCCATGGCTGCTGAGAGACAGTTGAGCTGGGGCTCACAGGAGCTATTTTCCTCTTGGTAGGTGCAGCCACCACAACAGGGTTTCCACAAAGAGTGGGGCTCAAGCCTTTCTGAATTCTTTTTCTCCCTGTTAACTTCCCCCCTACCTGTGGCTGCTGAGAGAGAAAATTGGGCCACCATACCAAGGCTTCCACAGAGACTAGGGCTCAGGCCTTTCCTCTGGGGGTCCTGCAATGGACTGAGGGGTACTTGAACTATGAGTCCCTTGTGCACTGGCCTTCATGTTGCCACTTGGCTGGTGATTCCATCAGGGGAGGACATGCCCTAAGGCAGAAGGACATCAATCCTGCTTGGGCAAGCTATGGGTAACTCAGGACCAGCATGCTTCTCCCTGGCATGGTTAAGGTTTGATATTTAGGGCCCCAGGGACAAGCCTGGAGGCCAGATCTTGTACCCCTATGTCTCAGTTGCATATATCAAGGGCAAGGAGGGGAAATGTGTGCTTGGGGGAGGTAACCATGGCCCCTCCCTGGTGGCTTTGCTGGGAGCAAACATTTGACCCCCAGCTCAAACAGATACCTTGACCCTTTTGCTGGAGCATGAGGGCAAACTCACCCAACCTGGCCCTGCCCAACTGTGCTTCACCACCCACCTATACTATGTATGGCAGTGAATAAAGACTCACGTGAAGTTCCAAGGCCCTACCCACTAACTGGGGCAATCAGGTACTTCTCCTGAGGGACTACCACAAGTCACAGGACGCAAAATCAATGTTGCAGTTTGTTTTTCTGGCCAGCACCACCTACTGGGAGTGAGGTCAATTCAAATTCCCTTTACAGCATTTACTGATTCATTCATACAGGGTGTACTTCAGACTCATCCATAAGCACTACTCACTATCTCAGAGATTAAACTTGGCATATCATTATCGAATCAAAAGAAATTCCAAAAATAAGAAGAAAAATCTGCTCCAAATGAGAAGAAATCAGTGAAAGATCTCCAGATACCTGAGAAATCAGACTGAAAGGACACCCCTGAAAGAAAACAATAACTCACTCCCAATGGAAACCATTGAGAATACCGAAATGACTCAAAGAATTTTGAATATGGGCCAGGCAAGATTGTTCATGCCTATAATCCTAGCATGCTGGGAGACTGAGGCAGGAAGGTCCCTTGAACTTAGGAGTTCAAGACCTGGCTGAGCAACAGCAAGACTCCATCTGTTGTAGGCCAACAGCCACCAAAAGACCTGAGTCTGTCTCAGCCTATCTCAGCCTTGGTCCCCAGCATGCCCCACCTCCTTGGGTTAATTCTGAGAACAGGTTTCTGACAAGGAATTTCTCCGAGTTCTCTTGACTCCCTAGCCACAGTTAAAACAATGGTAAAAACTCACTCAAGCAGAGTTTCCCAGGTTACTGAGTTTCCCAAGCTACTGAGCTTTCCAAGCTGTTCCCATGCCATTTGCCAATGCAGTAGCCCCCTGAGCCAACTACCTGACTATAACCCCAGCCCCCCAGCTAACCGCCACGTTTTGCTTCTGGTTTTTGCTTGGCTTGCCACATAGCAACGAAAAAGGGTATAAAAGGCTGTCTGCATTTCTCTTCAAGGCCATTTGCCCTTTGGGGCAGTGACCCACCTGCGCAGGTGTAAATAAATCACCACCTAATTTGTACCTAAAATGGAGTCCGTATTTTTCCTATGGGTGGCCACAGTTACAACACATCTCTACCAACAATAGAAAAAATTAGCTGGATATTGTGATAGTCACCTGTAATCCCAGCTACATAGGAGGCTGAGGCAGGAGGACCACCGGAGCCCAGGAGTTTGAGGTTGCTGTGAGTAAGGCTGAGCCATGGCACTCTAGCCTGGGCAACAGAGTGAGAATCTGTCTCAAAAATAATAGAATTTTGAATATAGATTGTGCAGAAGCTCAATGAAATAAAAGAGAAAATAGAACCTAACACAAAGAAGCCAGAAATGCAGGAAATTAATAAAAGCAATTGAATTATTTATTTTTTTTTGATACCCTGGGTAGAGTGCTGTGACATCACAGCTCACAGCAACCTCCAACTCTTGCGCTTAAGCGATTCTCTTGCCTCTGCCTCCCAAGTAGCTGGGACTACAGGTGCCCACCACAACGCCCAGCTATTTTTTGGTGAAGCCGTCATTGTTTGGCAGGGCCTGGGCTGGATTCGAACCCGCCAGCTCAGGTGTATGTGACTGGTGCCTTAGCTGCTTGAGCTACAGATGCCAAGCCAAAGTTTTTTTTGTTTTTTTCTTTTTTTTTCTTGAGACGGTGCCTCAAGTTGTTGTCCTGGGTAGAGTGCCATGACATCACAGCTCACAGCAACCTCCAACTCCTGGGCTTAAGCAATTCTCTTGCCTCAGCCTCCCAAGTAGCTGGGACTACAGGCACCCACCACAACACGGGGCTATTTTTTGATTGTAGTTGTCATTGTTTGGAAGGCCCGGACTGGATTCAAACCCACCAACTCTGGCATATGTGGATGGCGCCTTAGCCACTTGAGCTACAGGAGCTGAGCCTGCAATTGAATTGTTTAAAATTCATTCAAGGAAATACAAAACACAATAGAATAGGCTAAAGCAGGCAGAAGAATCTCAGAGCGAGAAGACAAAATATTTGATTTAAACAAGTCAGTCTAAGAGAAAGAAGAAAAATAAGAGGAATGTACAAAGCCTACAAAAAATATGGGATTATGTAAAGAGGCCAACAAGAACCACAGGCATTGCTGAGGGTGAAGAGGAAAATATGCAAAATCTGGAAAACCTATTTAAGGAAAATTTCCCAGGTCTTGCAAGAAATCCGGACATCTAGGTACTAGAAGCACAATAGACTCCTAGGTAATTGGTCACCAAGAGGCAATCACCATGACTTAATCATCAGACTGGCCAAAGTTAACATGAATGAAGAATTCCTGTGCACTGTAATGTGAAAGCATCAGGTAACTGACAAAGGAAAACCTATCGGATTAACTACAGATTTCTAAACTGAGACTTTACAAGCTAGAGGGACTGGAGCCCCATTCTCAGTCTTCTCAAACAGAACAATGGGCAGCTAGAATCTTGCATCCTGCAAAACTAAGTGTCTTATATGAGGGAGAAATAAAAGACTTTCTCAGATAAGCAAACACTGAGGAAATTTGTTAAGATCAGACCTACCCTGCAGGAAGTACACAGATCTGCATTATACATGACTCAGCACAATTTACATCTACCAGTGTAAAACCATCCAAATGCTAAAGTTCAGAGCCCAGATACCATAAATGGCTCAAGAAGCAAAACAAAGTAATAATGTCCTACGCAACAGGATGAACAGAAATCCACCCACTTACCAATACTTTCAATAAATGTTAATGACTTCAACTCCCCACTGAAGAGACACAGGCTGGCTGAATGGATAACAAAATACAAGCTAAGTATCCAGAAATGCATCTAATCCACAAGGACTCCTTCAGTCTCAAGGTGAAGGGATGAAAAACAATATTCTGTGCCAATGGAAAACAAAGCTTATGTAACCATTCCCATTTGAAGTCAGTAACATTGACTTCAAATCAACAAAAGTAAACAGAGACAAAGAGGGTCACTACAATGGTGAAGGGAACGATTCAATAAGAAGACATAAAAATTCTAAATAGCTATGCACCGGCTCGGCGCCTGTGACTCACTTGAGCCCAGGAATTGGAGGTTGCTGTGAGCTGTGATGCCATGGCACTCTATCCAGGGTGACAGCTTGAGGCTCTGTCTCAAAAAATAAATAAATAAATAAATAAATGGCTATGCACCTAGGGGGTGGCTCAGTGGATAGGGAGTTGGCCCATATACCGAGGGTGGTGAGTCCAGCCCCAGCCAAACTGCAACAAAAAAATAGCTGGGTGGCAGGCACTTGTAGTCCCAGCTACTCGAGAGGCTGAGGCAACAGAATCACCTAAGCCCAGGAGTTGGAGGTTGCTGTGAGCTGTGATGCCACTGCACTCATCCAGGGTGACAGCTTGAGGCTCTGTCTCAAAAAAAAAAAAAAAAAAGAAAAGAAAAGAAAAGAAAACATTGAGGAAATAGATTATTGGAAACACAATCTCCATAGGCTCAATCAGGAAGAAATAGAACTCCCGAACAGACCAATATCAAGTAAACACAATTCAAGCAGCAATACAAAATCTTCCAACAACAACAAAAAAGTCCAGGCCAGGTACAGTGGCTTACGTCTGTAATCCCAGCACTCTGAGAGGCCAAGGCAGGTAGATCACCTGAACTCAGGAGTTCGAGACGAGCTTGAGCAAGAGCAAGACCCTGTCTCTAAAAATTAGCTGGGCGTTGTGGTGGGCACCTGTAGTCCCAGCTACTGCTACTTGGGAGGCTGAGGCAAGAGAATTGCTTGAGTTTGAGGTTGCTATGAGCTTTGACCCGATGACACTCTATCAAGGGCAACAATATGAGACTCTGTCTCAAAAAAAAAAAAAAAAAAGCCCCAGACCAGATGGTTTCACAGCCATATTTTACCAGACCTACAAAGTAGAACTGGTACCTATACTGCAGAAATTATTTTGTATCATCAAGAAGGAATGAATCCTCACCAACTAATTATACAAAGCCAATATCGCCTTGATACCAAAGCCAGGAGGACACAACAAAAAAGTAAACTACAGACCAATATCCCTTATCAATATAGATACAAAATTCTTTTTTTTTGAGACAGAGCCTCAAGTCGTCACCCTGGGTAGAGTGCCATGGCCTCACAGCTCACAGCAACCTCCAACTCCTGGGCTCAAGATATTCTCCTGCCTCTGCCTCCCAAGTAGCTGGGACTACAGGCGCCTGCCACAATGCCCAGCTATTTTTTGGTTGCAGCCGTCATTGTTGTTTGGCGGGCCTGGGCTGGATTCGAACCCGCCAGCTCAGGTGTACATGGCTGGCGC
>CAUYRH010179204.1:0-12166 GCA_963574655.1 Perodicticus potto
CACAGCAACCTCCAATTCCTGGGCTCAAGTGAGTCTCCTGCCTCTACCTCCCAAGTAGCTGCCACTACAGGCGCCCGCCACAACGCCTGGCTATTTTTTGGTTGCAGCCGTCATTGTTGTTTGGTGGGCCGGGCTAGATTCGAACCCACCAGCTCAGGTGTATGTGGCTGGCGCCTTAGCTGCTTGAGCCACAGGTGCTGAGCCAGTACTTCATTTTTATTGACAAATAATATTCCGTTCTATGGATACATACATTTCGTTTGTTCATACGTTGATGGACATTAGGCTCTTTTTTTTCTTTCTATTATGAATAATGTACACATTTCTGTGAAAGCATATATTTTAATTTCTTTGGGGTTCATTGTTTAATCACAGGGTAACTGTGTTCCTTTTGAGGAACTACCCAACTGGCTTCCAAAGGGGCTATACAATTTTACATTTCCGCTCAGGTGTGAGTGAGGATTCCAATTGTTCTGTATCCTTGCCCACCCTTATCGCTTTCCATTTTCATGATGGTAACCATCCCAGTGGGTGTGAAGTGGGAGAGTGGCGCATTTTGAGTAGAGCTCTGGTTTTAACAGAATCCCGCAGAGGGGTGAATTGAAGGGGCACAGAGCCAGAGGCAAAGGACCAGTGAACAGGCTACTGCACTAGTCCCAGCAGGAGATGATGGTGCCTTGCAGCAGAGTGGTGGTGCAGTCCAATTTGGGTAAAGACATTTTGAATAACACAGAATGGAGAGGATTTGCTGGCAGACTGGATGGGATAGGAGGTGAGAGAGAAAGAACAGTGAAAGCCGGGCACGGTGACTCACACCTATAATCCTAGCACTCTGGAAGGCTGAGGCTGGGGCTTTGCCTGAGCTCAATAGTTCAAGACCAGCCTGAGGAAGAGCAAGACCCCATCTCTAAAAGTAGCTGGGCATTGTGGGGAGCACCTTTAGTCCCAGCAACTTGGGAGGCTGAAGCAAGGGAATCACTCGAGCCCAAGAGTTTGAGGTTGCTGTGAGCTATGATGCCATAGCACTCTACCAAGGGTAACAAAACAAGGACTCTCTCCAAAAAAGAAAAAAGAAAGAAAGAATAAGGCAGAACACTCAAGTATGCTCTGAATTATTTGGCCTCAGGAACTGCACAATGGAGTTGCCATTTGTTGAGTGGGAAAGATCGTGGGTGGAAGATCTTCCCGTGTTTTCCTGTTCTGGTCACTCTGCAGGCAGGGTCAGCCCTCATCAGGTTGCTGGCATGCCCCACTGGGAAGCTTGGACTGGCAGTGTGGGAGAAGGAGAGAAGTAGGGGAAACAGGCAACAGCCATGATTTACACGTGTTTAAGTAAAAAGCGCACTCACCGTCTCCACCCTCGTGGCCTGAATGTCACTAAAAGTGAGCCTTTTACCTCCTTCCCCTCAGAGTGGAGCAATTTATGCCCAGGGAGTTGCAAAGAGCCAACAAAGTCATTCGTTTTGCTCATGGGCTGGTTACAAAGGCACGTGGGCTGCAGCCTGCAGGATTCTCATTTCTGAGGCCACTTAGGGGATTATCTTGAGAGAAAATTGTCCCATGAACAATTTGTGGACATGGTGGGCTGGCAAATCCTGAGCGCCTTCCTGTTGGTTGGGAATGTCTTGGTCTTGTTTCTCCCTTAGCTGACTGAACGGTCAGCAAATGCATCTTCGCTCCTTCCTGCTTTGGGGCACCACCCTATGGAACCCCAGAGGGTGAATTGGGGGAGAGAGCGACTGTACCTGACAGGCAGCAATCAAGGGGACACATTCCTCCCCTCCTCCAAAGACCACCCTGGCAGTCACAAATGTCAGTTCTGGGGTCACACTGCTCAAGGTCAAATTCTGGCTTCAATATTTATTAGCTGTGTTACCTTGAGCAAGTGACTTAACGTCTCTGATCCTCTGTTCCGCAATCCATAAAAAGAAGAAATAGTGGCATCTATTGTGTAGGGTTTTTGTGAGACTCAAGTGAGCTAATCCGTTTTTAGTGATTAACCATTGTGTTTTTTTGTTTTGTTTTAGAGAGACAGAGTCTCACTTTGTCGCCCTCGGTAGAGTGCTGTGGTGTCAGAGCTCACAGCAACCTCCAGCTCTTGGGCTTAGACGATTCTCTTGCCTCAGCCTCCCAAGTAGCTGGGACTACAGGCGTCCGCCACAATGCCTGGCTATTTTGTTTTTTTATTGCAATTTGGCCAGGGCCGCATTCGAACCCACCACCCTCGGGTAGCTGGCGCCCTACTCACTGAGCCACAGGTGCCGCCTGATTAGCCATTGTTTTTATTATCTAGTGAGAGGGGTATGCAAAGCAACCCTTTCTCACGTACCTATTGTGTGTCAGCACTGTGGTAAATTATTTAGTCGCGTTTATCACGTGGGCTTTACCTTCTGACCCCCATGCCACATGGGTATGATGGCTGCTGTCACAGGTGAGCCAGCGGAAGTGAAACGCAGAAGTGAAGCTTTTGGGTTAGGGTTGCACAGCTGGCAGAGGGGAAGATGGGATTTGAACCCACGACTGCCATGAACATGCTGTGTCCTTCTGAATGTGTCAGTGTAGGCTGAGATGCGCTTCCTACAGAGAGCTTCAGAAACGTCTCGGGGTGTAGGCTTTGCTTTCCTGAGCATGTCTGTGCCTGGACTGGGGTCTGGGATGTCTACACCATGCTCCCCGGGATTCTCTGTCACCCCTCAGCACCCCTTTCTTCTCCCTCATTTTCCTCTGGGTCAGAAGGAGCAACTGACCTCCCCGTCTCCCTCCTCCATGACCTCTTGGCTCCATCTTCCTACCTTAGTACCGTAATGACATTTTTAAAACCCCAAGTTTACTTTTGGGAGGTGCGGAGTCTTCTTTCATGGTTCTTAGCCTTCCCTTCACCGTCCCCTGTTGAGGTGCAGAAATAGTCCCAGCTGTGAGATGTAGGTTCTAGAGTTTAAAATTGCCACTTGGTGCTATTTATTCTCCAGCCTGAAAGATGTTTTTGTGCGTGCAGTCGTTAATTTTGTTGTGGTAGCGACAGCTCATGCTGGAAGCAGCAGGCACTGGCACTGCATAAACATTTCTCTGGGGACAAGTGGGTGGTGAGGGAGCCTTCAGGTGTGGAGGGGCGAGGACGAGGCCTGCCCAGAAATGCTGGCCGCCCCTCCCCGGAGCAGAACCATATGGCCTGGGAAGCCAGAGAAAGTGGTTTATGTTCTCTGTGAACTTTCTTCCTGAATGTCTGGTAATTAATTACAAAAACAACACCAAAATCAAGTATATTATCAGGCATGAAAGTAGTGTGTACTTGAGGGGGACAGGATTCAAACTGATATTTACATAAATGAATACAGCGGGGCTTTCACCCGGGAAGGCCTTCTCTATATTCATGCCTGGCTTAGCCTGGGAAGTGTTAAAGATATTTTGTTGAATGTATGCCAATATTTAAATATGGGGACATTTCCCATCAAATTAGAATTTCTGACTTCTCTTGAAAAATGGAAAGATCTAGCAGGCCTGGGCTGGTGTTTCTTGGTGGTGACAACTGGCTGGCGGCTCTAGAACTGGACAAGCACCTTTCAGATGGCCACATCCTCCAGTGACCAGTTTAACTCATTTATGCCACTGCCTGGCCTGGTCTTTTGAGTGTTAGAGCCGTCACATAACAGAAAACATTAACGTTGTCCTTGTTGGAGCCCATTCCCTATTCCTATTCCCCAGGGCTAAAAGCACTATTAATAGGGTTTCTTTATTGTTTTTTGTTGTTGTTGTTTTGCTTTGTTTTTTTGAGACAGAGTCTCACTTTGTCACCCCTGGTAGAGTTCCATGGCATCATAGCTCACCGGAACCTCAAACTCTTGGGCTCAAGTGATTCTCTTGCCTCAGTCTCCTGAGTACCTGGGACTCTAGGCCCCCGTCGCAACATTCAGCTAATTTTAGAGACAGGGTCTTGCTCTTGCTCAGGCTGGTCTCGAACTCGCGAGCTCAGGTGATCTGCCCTCCTTGGCTTCCCAGAATACTAGGATTACAGGCATGAGCCACCGTGCCCAACCTATCAATATGGTTTCCAAGGAAACTATAGGATGCCTAGTAAAATTTGAATTTTAAACAACATATAATTTATTTATTTATTTATTTTTTTGCAGTTTTTGGCTGGGGCTGGGTTTGAACCCACCATCTCTGGTATATGGTGCTGGTGCCTTACTCCTTTAAGCCGCCCCACAACATAATTTTTTAGTATAGGTGTGTCTGACTAGGCATGGTGGCTCACACTTATAATCCTAGCTACTTGGGAGGCTGAGGTGAGAGATTGCTTGAGCCCAGGAATTTGAGACCCACCTAACCAACATGGTGAGACCCCCATCTCTTAAAAATTAAAACAACAAAAACATGTCCCTTAACTGTTAACAATTAGGCACATATGATTCCAGGCCTTTCTCTGTTTTTTTTGTTGTTATTGTTATTTGTTTGTTGTTGTTTGTTTGTGACAGAGTCTCATTTTGTCACCCTTGGTAGAGTGCCATGGCATCATAGCTCACAGCAATCTCAAACTCTTAGGCTCTAGCGATTCTCTTGCCTCAGCCTCCCAAGTAGCTGGGACTATAAGCTTCTGCCACAATATATGGCTAGTTTTGGAAATGGGTTCTCACTCTTGCTCAGGCTGGTCTCGAACTCCTGAGCTCAGACTTTCTACCCACCTCAGCCTTCCAGAGTGCTGGGATTACAGGCATGAGGTACTGAACCTGGCCGGCCTTTCTCTGTTAACTGTGTCTATTTTTTTGTGTGGTTACTAAAATAGATTTGTATCCAACACGTTCGGTGCCCTTCTTTTCCTCTCTGGCTGGTCAGGGGTCACGTAGCAGGGTTGATCAGAGTGGGTTCTGAGGCCCTGAACTCCAGCCTACGTTAGAATACTGGCCCCGTCACTGGATAGCTGTGTGACTTGTTAGCAGGTTACCTTTCCTCTCTGAACCTCAGTTTCCTCATCTATGCAGTGGGGAGCATAAGGGTGGCTTTGTTATTTCCAGTGAGTGTTAACTGATCTCTCTTTTGAGAACCACATAGAGTGGGTCGTCTGCATTGACTTTAACCAGCCCTCCATTGCTGGGCGTCAGGACTGCTGGCAGTTTCTTGCTATTTCGAACCAGGCTGTGGAAAGGGGTCTCGAAGGAACTGGGCACATAATCCTAAAACATAGTTTGCTTTAAAAAGAAGAAAAAGAAAATGAAGGGTGTTTGTCTCCCTGGAAACCACTTGCTAATCTCCAGGATATTGTCTCTTTTTCAGGCGAAGGAGGTGGAGGAGTCCATCGAGGGGATGCTCTTGAGGCTGGAAGAATTTTGCAGCCTGACTGACGTGGTGAGTGTCTGCCCGGGAGGCGTGGACTAGGCCCAGGTCCCATAGTTTTCTGGGGAAGCCATTTTGGTGGTGTTTTAGCAACCAAAAGAAATGGGGAGGCGGCCAGAAGTGAGAGGAAGCCACACGCACACACTCTCTGGCACACTCTCGCTCTCCCTCTCACACTCCGTCTCTACACTTTCTCTCTCACACACACTCGCTCTCTCAACCCCAAGTGCTTCCTGAGGCAGCCATCTTGTTGTCCTCCTTCCCCTGAGATGGTTTTTATTCCGCAGAGGAGCCGGAGTGGGCCACAAGGTGGCACTCTCGGGCACCGATGCGGGGAGCCGTTCAGTGGGGATGCTAAGACTATATTTAACTTTCCTCCGCTCTGCGCTGTTCGCTGTGCAAACATGGAGGCAGCCAGGAAATGGCTTCAGGCCTGCGAGGCCTAGGAGCAGCCTCTTGCCCCGGCCACAGCCCATGGCGGGGTTGGGCATGGAGTTCCTTCTGGAATCCTTTTGTTCTCTCAGCTTTTGCCTCCTGCCCTGTTTTGTTGGCTCAAATCCCATGGGCTGGGTGTGGAAGAAGATGGGAGAAGACAAAGTCTCAACTCCAAATTCTCTAGGACGTCACTTCCAGATCCTCTTGTCCCCGTGTTGCCAGCCAGGTGTGGAGCCCCTAGCCGCAGTGATGACATTTTCTAGAAGTTTCTAAGCTTATTTAAGGCAAACCAGTAACCCGGGTTTGAGGCTTCTGGCAGGAGGCCCAAAGGGCAGAGCTGTACTCAGCGGCCAGGCCCTGCCTCTCCCGAGGCCCAGGGGCGTGGATTCATCCCCCTGGGAAGGGCGGTGTTTGTGAGAGTCCAAGCCAGTAGCAGTGACAACAGCCCCAGATGTTTATGGAGCACCTACCTTGTGTCAGGCTCTGTGCAAAACAGCACAACACCGCAGCTCTGTGACGTCCCCATCTATTCAGCAGACATTTAAGTGGCTGCCCTGGGCCAGACTCCAGGGTCACAGCAGTGAATGAGATAGAAACATTCCCAAGAAGACCCATCTGTTTTTTCCTCTTTTTAAAGTTCAGCTGCAGGTCCAGGTGAGAGCTAGGCAACAAGGCAGGCTTTTAATGGCCCGGATGGTCCCTTCCTCATCACCAAACATTGGATGGCTTGTCATGAAAGGGCCGCATGATGAGCTCATTGGCCTCCATCCTCATTGCGCCCCAGTTTACTGGGGGAGACCAATTTGGGTACCAGTCACTGGTTGTGTTGGGGAGGCGCGTTCCAGGTGCAAAGCGATCCAGAGCAGAGGCGTTAAATCCTGCCTGGGAGCCTGGGAAGGCTTTGCAGAATGGGTGAAGAAAGAAATCAAAGGAATTTGATAGATGGGACGAAACGGTGTCCAGGCAGAGGGACCAGCCCATGGAAAGGCAGGGAGGAAGCAAGGGACATGGGGTGGCTGTCGCAGTGTGGAGATCGCTGGCCACAAGCAGGGAAGGCAAGTCTGGAAGATGGTGTGGACGGATGCTCCAGGGACACTTTTGTTCCCAAGTTCCACCTCATTATCCCCACGGGCATTTTGTGCAAAGAGACCCTCTGTCCAGCCTGGGAGGAGAACTTGGACAGGTGGGGAGAGACTCATTCCACTCCTCCCTGGAAAACCATCCCAGCTTCCCTGGCAGGTAGTAGGTGTCTGTGTCCCAGGAGTGTAGACAGCATCGGGAAGGTCTTCCTGACTTGGAGCCTGGAGATGCTCTCTGCAAAGTTTTAGTTCGAGGCCTTGTATGGATGACCCACGGGCTCAATCCTGTTTACAGATATTTTGATGTTTCTGGGGGAAGAAAAAAAAAAACAAGCATTAACTGCTGACGTTTTTCTTTTTTTTTGTAGAGATAGAGTCTCAGTTTATCGCCCTCTGTAGAGTGCGGTGTTGTCACACAGCTCACAGCAACCTCCAACTCCTGGGCTTAGATGATTCTCTTGCCTCAGCCTCCCGAGTAGCTGGGACCATAGGCGCCCGCCACAACACCCAGCTATTTTTCTGTTTTGCAGTTTGGCCGAGGCCGGGTTCGGTATATGGGGACGGCGCCTACTTGATGAGCCACAGGCGCCGCCCAGCTGCTGACATTTTTAGAATTTCATGCAAAAAAAAAAAATCTGGATTTCTGACTTCTCTCAGAAAAGCAAAGATCTGGCCCCCTGGGGGGCTTCTTCCTACCTGGTAAGCATCGCCAAGTCATCGGGCACACAGTGACTGTCCACTGTGCATAGCAAGTGTGCCCTCCTGCTCATCAGAGCTCCAGCTGTTCCCTGGGGAGCCTCCTTGACTCCATAGCCGCCATGTGCTCATATGTTTTTGATAGATTACATTTCCCTGTACTTTTGACCCTACTGAAAGTGGGAAAATAAAGCCAGACTGAGAGGGTCCCACATGCCAAGAAGTGGAATGCGTCCTCTTTCCAGTGTCTGCGCTGATGGACCCAGCATGCCCTACCAATGCATGATGCTTTGGGGGCCCCTGGACGCATTGGGTTTGCGGCACCCTTCAGCTGTGCTCTGTGCTGAGGCCGTTTATGTTATAGGGATCCTCTGGACCCTGACAGTTGGCGCTTGGCTTGTCGAGGATGCCTGTGCCCTTGTGCTGTGAGGCTCCATGGCCGCAGAGAGAGGTTTCCGGGTATCAGTCCTAGCTTGGCACCTCCTCTTCTCTTTAGAGCTATAGGTAGGGGTGAGTGGGGAACTCCAGGGGGCAGGTGATGTCACAGCATGGACCGCTGCCTCCCAGGCCCATGCCTCAGCCTTCAGAAACATCGTTTGATCAATTTAGCAGTCTGAGAGAAGCCAGACGCTATGCCGCATGATTTAGACAGAAGCCACTTCCTTTCTGATAAAATCAGCCTATTAGAAATCAAAGTCCAGCTTCCTGTCTGATGTATTAATTCTTCCACCAGCTTGTCCTTGATCATTCTCTGTGACTGAAATTCACGACTCTGTGCTGGGACCTATTTTGACCTTCGATATAATGCCAATTGTTGGCACTTCAAGCTCTGGTTCTTCTCACTGTGGGGCTGGCCTCGGGTACATCATATTGCCTCTCTGAACCTTTCTTTTCTCCTCCATAAAATGCAGATAATGGTTCTTATTATCTATTGCTGCATTAGACTCCCCTGAAACTTAGTGGCGTAAAACAATTTATCCTGTGGGCTTGAGCAGAGTGAAGAGGAGATAGCTTGTCTGTGCCACATGTCACCTGCTAGAGGGGGAGGAGGGATTTCCAGTTGACTCATTCATCACTTGCCCAGCACCTGGGCCAGGATGGCTGGTCTAGCTGGGACCGGTTGATATGATTATCCTCCATGCATGGCTGGAGGACCATCACGTGGCTGTCCTCCCATGGCTGGCTTGGGCTTCCTCATAGCATGGCTGAATGGCCTCCCTGCAGCAATCATTCCAACAGGCAGGAAGTAGAAGCTGCCGGGTCTCCTGCGGCCTGTTTTGGAATTTGACACAGTGGCATTGTGTTGTAGTTTATTGGTCAAAGCAGTTACATAGCCTACCCTTACTCAAGGAGAGAGGATATGGGAGGAATGTGTGGCCATCTTTAACCCACTACAAATAGTATCTGTCTCTAAAGAGTTATTATGAGAAATAGCTGAGGCGGGGGTGGGGGAGTGGGGTGTGTTTTCCACCCACTAGAATAGCTAGAATTGAAAACCACCAAAATACCAAGTTTCAACTGAAACACTCATCATTTACTGGTAGAAATGCAAAAGGACACAGATGCTTTGGAAAACCATTTAGCAGTTTCTTATAAAGTTAAACATGTATTAATACTTAACCTGCATCCCAGCAATTCCATAATAATCCTAGATCATTATCGAAGAGAGATAAAAACAAGTGTCTCCGCAAAGACGCAAGTGTTTGTACCAGCCTTGTTCCGAATACCTCAAACTGGAAACAGCCCAGATGTCACCAGCAGTAGAGTAGGTGAATAGGTTGCTGTTTATTCATATCTTGGAATACAACAGAATGAGAAAGAATGGACCGCTATGCCCAGAAACACGGGCAAAGCTCACAAACATGATGTTGAATGGAAGCAGCTGGGCTCAGGAATACAGTCTATGTGATTCTGTTATACTGACGTTCAGACACAGGCAAAACTAAGCCACGGTGGGAGAAATCCAGTAGTGGTTAGCTACGCAGGGGTGGTCATGACAGTGGAGGGCATGAGGAGGCCTACAGGGGTGATGGAATGTTCCGTATCTTGGTCTGGGGTGGTGGTTACACAGATGTAAAATAAACATCCTCATTGAGTTGTCCACTTAAGACCTGTTCACTTACTGTATGTCACTTATACTCAATTAAAAATAATTACTGAGTACAGTGCCTGCTATGTATTAAAGGACCCATAAATGGTTGCTACTAATGTCATCATCGTCATTATCAAAGCCAGAGGGCCGTGGCACTGATGATGTTATCCACAGTAACTGGATTTGTAAGGCCTTCCAGCTCAGTGCCCTCTGGGTTTTGGGCAGCGTGTTCAGTTCCTCTGAGACCCCAGTAGCCTCGGGCCCACCTTCCGCCAGGGAGCAGACTCTTACTTCGCTTG
Source organism: Perodicticus potto (assembly GCA_963574655.1). Lineage (NCBI taxonomy): Eukaryota > Metazoa > Chordata > Mammalia > Primates > Lorisidae > Perodicticus > Perodicticus potto. The sequence goes on from CAUYRH010179204.1 coordinate 9,930, forward strand.
CATAGATGGAGAACATTTCCTGCTGGCCTGTGCCCAGCAGTTGCATTTGGCATGGGTGTATGTTCTTGGGTCAAGTGCATTTGGCTGTCCTTCCTGGGGGCCCTGAATCATCTTGGACAGCTGTCTTTGTTCTGTGATGACTTCAGCACCTGCTGCCTAGACTTCTGGGCACCCAAGACCAGCTCTGGGGAGCTAGGAGGGTGGGCTAGGAATCCCAGTCCTTGGACTCGTAAACTTGGTCAGGATTTGTCCTGGCTGAGACTCAAGACCATTGATCTTCACTGACACTTCTTTGCTCTTCTCAGAATGTAGACCAAGGCATGCAGAGTCACAGGCCTGTGATGTGACCACCAGTGAAGCAAGTTGAGTGTGAGAAATTGAGTTGCTATTTTCCTTTTGATTCCCCTATAAGAAAAGTGCTCTAGGTAGCTTCGGGCTCCATGTTGGGCGACTCTAGGGACTGGGGGGGACTGGGGCTGTCACAGGGGGCAGCTGTCTTCCTGCCCCAGCTGTCTGGCTCAGTGTGCGGGGGTCTTGGTTCAATATGGTCAGATCTTCTGATTTTTTCACAAGAAACCAGAAATATCCTGACTTTTTGGCATGCTTTTGTTTGTTCATTTTTTTAGACAACATCAGGCTGACACCGCCCTCTGGGGTTAGAGGTGGCCTCAGACCAACCTGTCTTGGAATCTTCCCTCTGTCACCTTCCAGCTTTGTGACTTTGGGCTCATTTACTCTCTGAGTCTCGGTTTTACCACCCTTAAAATAAGATTGAGGAGGAAATAGTTCTTGTTTTATGGGGTGCATCCCAGCACACGCCCCAAAGCTCACAGGGTATGGCTTGTTGCTATCACGCCCTTCTTGACTGGGCCTGTGTTAAATATCCCTGAAGTTTCTTCTTACAGCCCTCACCCCCCATGCTGGAACCAACGGTAAGCAGGGGGGGCCCTTCTCAGGCCCTAGGATTTCCCTCCTTCATCCCCCACTCTGAGTACCTGCTGCCTCTGGTTGCCTATAGTTTGGAAAAGCCCCCTCTGTGTTCCTCCCGTTTCTTGGGATTTACATGGAGAAGGGGAGAGCTCCTTTTCCTTCACTCCCATGGGTTGCTAAGACCGGTCTCCTGATTCTCACGCCCTCCACCCCTTTGCTTTGTTCTGCAGTGTTTGAATCTTGCCATGGAGTTGTCTTTTTGTTGTATCGGGGTTCTTTTCTCCTGAGCTGAGGGATGGGCTTACCTCTAGACATTTCACCTGGGGAAGGAAGGGAGATGACTTTTCCCTATTCCTGGTAACAGATGCTGAAAACAGGAAGGGCCCAGATGAAAAGGGGGCAGGGATGAGACACTAGGGAGGAGTGAGGACGGTGGCCTTCCCGGAGGGAGAAGCCCCAGCCTTCGGTGCCTGGGGAGACGCAGGTTCAGTGCTTCCAAAGCTGCTGGCTTTGAAGAGGAGCTGTAAATCCAGACTTCCTTACTTGAATGTTTTAAACCATATTTATGTGTTTTACTTTGGAATAGTTTTAGGTTTACAGAAAAATTGTAAGGATAGTTCAGAGAATTCCCATATACCTCCATCATTAATGGCTCGTGTCTCCACGGTAAGTTCATCAAAAGTAGGAAGCCAGCGTTGGCCCATGGCTGTACACTAAGCTCCATGCTTTGATTTCACCAGTTTCCCATGAATGTCCCCTTTTTGTGGCAGGTTCCAGTCTAAGATGCCACTTTGTCTCTTTAGGCTCCTCTGATCTGTAATAATTTCAGTCTTTCCTGAGGCGGGTGGATTGCTTGAGCTCACAAGTTCAAGACCAGCCTGAGCCAGAGGGAGACCCCCATCTCCAAAAATAGCCAGGCGCCTATAGTCCCAGCTACTTGGGAGGCTGAAGCAAGAGAATCGCTTGAGCCCAAGAGTTTGAAGTTGCTGTGAGCTATGACATCACAGCACTCTACCCAGAGTAACAGAGTGAAAGGAAGAGAAGAGAAAAGACAAAGCAAGGGAAGGGAAAAGACAGGAAAAGAAAGGAAATTAAGGCTCGGTGCCTGTGGCTCAAGCGGCTAAGGCGCCAGCCGCATACACCTGAGCTGGCAGGTTCGAATCCAGCCTGGGCCACCAAACAACAATGACGGCTGCAACTAAAAAATGGCCGGGCGTTGTGGCAGGCACCTGTAGTCCCAGCTACTTGGGAGGTGGAGGCAGGAGACTCGCGTGAGCCCAGGAATTGGAGGTTGCTGTGAGCTGTGA
>CAUYRH010179215.1:0-30519 GCA_963574655.1 Perodicticus potto
CTAGCTCATAGCAATCTTAAATTCCTGGGCTAAGGAGATTCTCTTATCTCAGTTTCCTGAGTAGCAGAGACTATAGGTATCCACCACAGTGCCCAGCTAATTTTTCTATTTTTAATAGAAACGGGGTCTCTTGCTCAGGGTAGTCTCGAATTCCTAAGCTCAAGCAATCCACCTGCCTCAGCTTCATTGAAGATTTAAGAAAAAAAACAAAAATCTCACAAATAGTTAAGGAGACTGTATGTACAATCTAAGAGGTAGAGAACCCAGAATTGATAAAATATTTTTTAAATTGTAAGGAAAACATAGGATAGACAAAAATCATAAAAACAAGGCTTAAGTTAGGAAAAATGGTTATAATATGTACATATGTATTAGCACCTGTAGCATACAAAGAGCTCATATAATAAGACAACTAAAAAAACTGAAAAGGAAAAATGGCAAAGAGTACAATCATTTCAAACAAGGCCAAATGGCCTAAAAACATGAAAAAATACTCTGCAGAAAATGCAAACTAAAATGTTATACCTCCAAAACTATACCTTACAAATCAATGCAGTAAAAATTAAAATGTAAGATCACCTCTTAAGTTGGACAGAGAATGGAGGGGAAATGACACGCTCACAAGTATTGCTAGTGGAAATGCAAAGTATCACAGACTTTTGGAACACTATCAGCACTATGTATCAAAACTAAAAAAATACACTTTTTGTTTGGCCCATGGATCCTGCTTGTTATCTAACAAAAAGACGTGCATACAAGGGATTTATTGTGGTACTATCTATAGTAGCAAAAAAATAGAAACAATAGCCACTATCAAACAAATGGGTGAATAAACTGTGGTACATTCACACATGGGATATTAATATTGTACAGTGACTGAATGGATGTTACATGTATAAAAGTTGACTTGGAGGAATTTTCATAGCTTATTGTTGGGTAAGAAAAGCAACGTGCAGAGATGAATACACAGATGATCTCTTTTTTATAAGATCAACCATATACTGTTTAAATATCAACACCATTATAGCCAGGTGTGGTGGCGCATGCCTTAATCCCAGGTACTCACAGGCTGAGGTGGGCGTTTCACTTGAGCCCAGTGGTAGAGGCTGCAGTGAACGATCTCACCACTGCACTCCAGCAACGTGGGACAAAACTAGAAGCTAGACACTGTCTCTTAAAAAAAAAAAATTGCAACTATATAAAATAAATATATATGTACATATACACAGGTGCCTTATGGATATGGAGGCATGGAGAAATGCAGAAAGAGCACGTATGGGAGAGGGATGACAGCAAGTACTTGAGCAACAAAGAAATTAAAAGGAATCCAACCTAAGCAAAACCAAGATGGCATCTCTACTAAAAATAGAAAAAATCAATAGGGCTGGGTGGTACACACCTATAGTCAAAGTTACATGAGAGGCTGAAGCAGGAGGATCTCTTTCAGCTCAGGAGTTTGAGGTTGCAATGTAAGATGACATCACTGCACGATAGCCAGGGCAACAGAGTGAGACCCTGTCTCGAAAAAGCAATAAAATAAAAAGAACCTGAGATCCTATAAGTCAAAGGGTCTTTAAAATAGCATGGTAGGCTAACACATTTAGTTTTCTATATGTTTATCTATATAGAAATACATGAAAGTAATCTCACTAAAATGTTAATAGTAACTTAATAGTGGCTTTTCCAGTGACGAATGGGTTTTTTCTTCCTTATGCAAATAAACAGCAACATATTGAACCTGATGTACAAGAAGCTCCAAGTTAAAAAAAAATACACCCATACAACATAATTTTGCTTGCAAGAAGAAAAAAAATCCGAGTCAAAGTGGCTTAAACAAAGAAGGGATTTATTGGCTCACATAAGTGGAAGTCCAGAGAAAGATCTCACCCTAGATCTGATTTGATCCACAGGTTCCGGATTGCAGCAGGTCTCCAATTTAAACTCCCTGTCATTTTTTTGGTAGTGCCTCAGGCTGGTTCCTTTATTTTGGAAAAATAAGCTGCAACAAGTTCAGAGCTTGAGTTCTCACAGCACAATATCTTCAAGAGGGTGTCTTCTTTAATAGTTCCTGAGGACGACTCAGCAAACCCTTGCTTCTTCTCAGTAGTCTGATGGGATCAGACGCCTATTCCTGAAGTGGTTGCTATTGGGGGAGGGGTGGGCATGGCCTAAGTGTTAACTGGGCCAATCTAGAAAACTGAGGTGTGACACTGACATTCAAACAAAGGTGTGATTATTCGCAGAAGGGGTGGTGAGAGAAGAAAGTAGATGGTGAATGGGCAAACACACAGCATACGTGAACAAGGAATTGAAGTAAGTCACAGGAATATCCAATAAAATACTAAAAGTGCTCACTAGCTACTAAAGGAATACAAGTATGACTACACAATTTGGTATTTATCAGGTTAAAAAAAAGGAAGAACCAGCATGCACATGAGAGGGAAATGGAAAGGGGGCAAGACTGGGAACCTGGGAACGGGCACTCACGACTGCTCTAAGGGTGTGTGTGCATGTACATGGACACAATAGCGCTCATTAACAATAACGGGCACTTGAGCAAACGTCATAGCCCAGTGAGAAACGTTACTGATTCTTAAATATGACACAATGAACGAGCAACAAAATAGTAAAGATTTAAAGCCCCCAAACAGATTTTGACTACCTTTTTTGTCCTTCAACCTGATAGATGGTTCCATTAAAACAATAAATAAAGACTACTTGGCAATTCTATATTCCTTAGCCCTAAGTCTTGACTTAGTCTATATATATCTACTCTCTTTTTCCAATATTTTAGATAAAACCCAGGGTGAAGTCTATAGTTGACTATATGTGGCAGGGTTGGAGTCAGAACCAATAAAATATCTTAGAAAACTGAATGAATGCTGGTGGTGCCTGTGGCTCCGTGAGTAGGGTGCCGGCCCCATATACCAAGGGTGGCGTGTTCGAACCCAGCCCCGGCCAAACTGCAACAAAAAAAAAAAAAAAAAAAAAAAGAAAACTGAATGAATGCTTTTACCCCTATATCCAATCAAGGAAAATACACAAAACTTTCTAAGCATTACTGGTGAAATAGAACCCAAGAAATAGAGGCATAATGCTTAAACACCAAGAAGTCTAATCTATAATACCTAAAGGATTGTCGTCCAGTTCATTTGAAAAATACAGTTGGAAAAAATATATACTGAACTGTACTTAAAGACAGTACAGGTTTGAGGCACAGTGCAAACCCACAAATACTGATGTAAGAAGGATTTTCTTACACCTTATGGTGCTCATCCCACACTTGGTAGAGAATCGTGTTTATTTCTTAAGTAAATGACAATGAATCAAAATCAAATCCAATTCCGCTGCATTCAACTAGAAGGTCACCATTAGGTGTGAGTTTGTGGATGCAATTAAGTAATGAAAACATCTCCCTAGATTTCAATTTACAGCAAAAGACCATTACCACATTTAATTTTTCTCATGTCCACTTACAAATAGGTGCCTTAAATCCCCTAACTTTGTGCCTTTTGTAAAAGGCAGAGATTTTTATTTCACTCTGAGAAAGTAAAAGAACTAAGAGATCACCTACTCTACTACCTTAACTTTTAAGTCACATGACTGATGGGGTAGGTTTACAGCAATGGGATTTACTCTATAACTAGTACATCTGAAATACTTCAATGACATATAACAAAAGAGAATGATAAAGATATAGAGGAATAAAGGTGAAGAGGACGGGCTCAGGACTGAAAATGCCTTGACTGGAGTCCAGCTCCATCACTGATTGCTGTGTGACCTTTGGGAAGTGACCTAACATACCTGTTCTCTATTCTCTTCTGTGAAATAGGCACAGTAAGATTACCAACCTCTTCATGTCGCTGTGAGGTGTAAGGAGGTAATTCAGCACTTGGAACAGCACCTGGCACCAAGGAAGCTTTCAGGAAATGTTAACTATTACTCATAAATCAAATGCTTATTTGTTTAGGTCTATACTCCTAGATTCAAAACACTGTATTCCAATTGTTCAAATTGGTTACATCTATAAAAAGTCCCTTTCAGACTATTGCAAACAATTCTGAAAAGAGGAATTAACAAAATGCTGCTCTGTAGGTGCCTGAGTTTAGATATTACAACTATCTTACTTACAAAACCTCCAATACACAACACTAAGCTTGCAACGAAATAGTAAAATGAAAGCCAAATAACATATAATTTGAATAACACTATATTCAGATGTTCCTCAGATGAGAGTAATAGGGAAATGTATAATGCTTCCTGCACAAATGCATCTACGGAAACCAGGCTGTATTTATTCAAAAACTATAAAAGGTTACATATAAATCTATCAAACAAAATCATTTTTAAAAAGTTATCTTCAAGTGACTCATGTGTATTCAAATTCTGACCAAATCAAGACAATTAAATGTACAGAAAGGTTATTATGTAGTTCAAGGAATAAAAAGCAATAAACAGAAAAGTTTTTTTAGTACAGACTCTATATAAGTACATAAATCTAATGTTTTAATGCAACATAAAAATCATAAGTACATGTGTTATCTTTCTCCAACATTATAGTAGTAAATGTTTGATATTTAGTAAAAAGATACAGAATGTATAAAACCTTCAGCACGTGTCGTGGAGACTAAAAAGTGTAAATCAAGTAGACTGTGGGGTTTTCATAAGATGTACATTTCAGAAAGAACTCAAATGGAAGTAAATCCATTAACACGCATATTGCAAAGATTACCCACAAAAATGTTTATCATTTGCACCTGTATACAGAGAAAAAAACTGCCCAGAAATTAATATTAGATCTTACTGGGGTATTAGAGTGACCAACCTTAAAGGACGAATCACTTACTGGGGGTTTAACATGGCAGAGATCAGTGTAAATTCAATAACATATGAGTGAAAAAATATAAAATCTACAATAGCGAGAGGTGAGAAAACTGAATACTGTGAAAAAGATTTATTAGTCCATACAAGTTGGTTTGATAAACTACTGTTTACCTGTTACAGCAAATTACCAAGATTTTCATTGTGACAGCATTTTCCCACACACATAAGAATCTGGAAACAATATATCTTTCGCAAATTGTCATTTAGTGTTTTTCTTTTCCCTTCGCTCAAAACACAGAGATAGGTTTTTAAATATCAACTAGCCATTATGGAAGCCATAAGATACATATATTCATAAACATCACACAAGCTACAGTTGAGGTACCTCGGACGAACACTACCCACATTGATGAAAAAAGGAGTTGGTTTTAAAAGTGGTAAGTAGCATAGGAGTCCCAATAAACATGCTATTCATGTCCTTCTGAAACCAAAATGGGTTAAACCTTACTGCCATTCTGCCAAACACCACGTAACTAAAAAAGCTGTGCAAAGGGTCATGAATCCAACGTACATATTACAGGATTAAAGCTCTGGTTAAGCAACTGAGCTTATTGAAGTAAATCAAAAAGTAATACCAAACTTGTTTAATGTATCAATGCTATTTTAGAAGTATCATCAGAATAAAGATTTAATTGTAAATTGGCCTGCACTACATTCTGTAATGGGTAATTTAGTACTAAAAAGGAATCTCAAACATCCTAGAATGGCTGTGGAATCATGCTCTTCGTTGTTCCTGAAAGGAAACTTGCCAGGTTTTATGACACCTGTCTACTTCCCTATGGTTCTGGGAGTTCTATGTATACCAAGTGATTCAGTAACTGATAGGAGAATTTAAGCAAAAAGACCAAAAATGGACCTTGTGTCAACATATACCAGATAGCAGATGGACTTTTTAGTTACATGATAAATGTAAATCATAAAATCAAATGTACTTAAAAGTACATCTATTTTATGTTACATAAAAAAATTGCGGACTGCGAACTGTGCATGCGTTCTCTAACGTTTTACCTGGGAAAGCCGATGAGGGGGATTTCTTGCAAATATTTACTGCCATGATACAAAACAATTATGTGCAAACTGCAAGGTCCCTAAAATAGCAGTTAAAGAGTTTATATACAGAAAGATGACACTATCTGATCAAATATGCAAGAGAAGGATGGAATTTCCCAGAGTTTATAACACAGAACAATAACCACCACAGGCCCCGCCTCCGCTGCCTTCTTCACTGTGTGACAGTTTGACTCCTTTATTCTGGTTCTCACTTTCCCACAGTCCTGGCGTCTGAATGATCTTTTCAACAAGTTCCTCAAAGGCACATTGTACACCATCACACGTTTTTGCACTTGCCTCTGAAATTCAAGGAAAAACAACATAGTATATTCCTTTCTGGCCACAGTCTCATGTTTTTCTGGGAAACTTACAGCATAAATATTAGCCTACAACATATTAAGAGCTAAATCAGCAATTTCTCCCCACAGGTTTGGTATTAGTGAATTTCCCCCAACTCTCAAAACTTAGCTATTTAAATTCATCCATAAGATTACTGGTACATAGTCCCAAGATCATGTGACAGACTTGTACCTTACAAAAAGCCCTCCTATTATGCCAAAGTTTTTTCCTTAAGATTTGTTAATTCTTTTTAAAGCTAGCCCTCAAAGCAGATATTATTCCTATCTTAAAATAGGGAAATTCATGCTCCAAGTTAAACTATTACCCTGATTACTCTGTGCAGGCAAACAGGCAGTAACAGGGGTCAGGATACACGACATACAACCATGAAGACTGGCTGCATGTTAAGTTTATGTTTAAGACACTCAAGTGGACACGCAGCACTGCCTCCCAATCCTACATCATTTCCCTAGTGACTACCTTTCTCACTGCCTGACATGACTATTTATTCCTACTTCTCAACACTCCTCCACCTCAGTTGATGATCTAGCATTATGTTGAGAAAAACGAAAGCAAGAACTGGCAAGAACTCCCTGATCACCATACTAACAAATTTACCAAGTAGCCAGAACATTTATTTATGTTTATCCTCCGCCATCACCCCTATTGCAATGGAACAACTGTCCGTGCTGCAATCTAAGCCCTCCCCTGTTCTAGTTCCTGGAATTGTGTTCCTCTCTGGCCTAGTTCTCATTCACTGAAGGATCACTCGCTCTCTCTATTGGATCATACCAAGCAGCCAAAGAGTCTGCCAAAGTATTTTCCATCTTACTAAAAAACAAACTTGCCCTCCAGCCCACATATCCTTCTTGTAGCCACTGTTTTTCTCCTCTCTTTGAAAATCTGTTTTATAGATTTGTCTGTATAAGCTACTTCTGCCTTCTTATCTCACATTCTTCCTTCAAATCACTCTAAATTAGGCTTTTGTTCTCACCATTCCACTGAAACCATTCTTTTCAAGACCACCAACACCCTTTATCTTGTCAAATCCAACACCCCGAGGTTATTTGACACCGTTGGGATTTGATACTGCTTACTACTTCCCATCCTTTAAATTGTTTGTTCCCTTGACTTTCAGGACACTGCACACTTGGGTGGCCCTCTTATCTCACTGGTTGTTACACACAGCCTTATCTGCTGGCACTGCCTCTTTACCTAACCTCTAATTGTTGGAATATCAAAGGGCTCAATCTTCAGTCCTTCTCTATCCATATTCTTTCCTGAAATCACTGCTCTAATCACATGACTTTAAATGCTACCCATATGCCAATGACCAGCATGTCCACTAGTTATCCAAAAAACATCTCCTTCTTATCTGGAAGCAAAAATTCTGGACTTCCTACTTCTTACTCCACACCAGTTCTTATCTCAATCTTCTACATCCCAATTAATGGCAGTATAATTCACCTAGCTGTTTGAGTCAAAAGCCTAACATCATCAGTAACTGTTCTTTTTCCTTATACTCCACACTCTATTTATCCACACATCTTGCCAGCTTTCCCTTTATTACATTTCCCAAAACTGCCATCGCTTTACCAGCCATTACAGCTATATAGTCAAAGCCGAATCAGCTTCATTCATCTGGGACACTGTGAGAGAACTAGTCTCCCGTACCTACTGAACTCCACCATGTGGCACAAAAATCCATTGTCTACACAAATAGATATTTTCTAGAGTATCAGATCAAATCATTACTTCACATTTTCCACTACACATAGAATAAAATCCATCTCTTTACCATACACTATAAACTCCAACATGAGCTTTTTAAACCTCCCACTGTCACCAGCCTTCTCCCCCACACATACTATGCTGCAGCTCCCAAACTTTCTTCCTGTTCCTTAAATACACTAAACTAGTGTCTACCTCAGAAAATATGTGCTGTTCTCTCAGCCTGCGATGATCGCCCTCTGGATTCTCACATGATAGGTTTCTGCTCACACAGCACTGCCTCAGAGAACTTTTCCTAATCGGCCTCAGCCCAGTCATTCTCTCTCCCCTTACAATGTTTTATTTCCTTCATAGCACTACTTACTTATGTAAGTCTTTCCACCCTAATAGAATGAAAGTTCCACAAGGGCAGGGAGTTTGTCCATTTTGTTCATTGTTATATCCCCAGTGTTTAATAAATACTGAATAAACTAATGGATAAAAATAAGGGACTTACAGGAAAAGGAAGCAGTTAAGGTAGTATTTGGGTCTTTTCTGAAAAATCCCTGCATTTTTCTTTTTTTTTTTTTTTTTTTTTTTTTTGCGGTTTTTTTGGCTGGGGCTAGGTTTGAACCTGCCACCTCTGGCATATGGGGTCGGTGCCCTACTCCTTTGAGCCACAGGCACCACCCAATCCCTGCATTTTTCATTTATCACATCCTGCCTTCTGTCTATGTATGATGTTCTTTCAATTCTATTTGCAGATTCCTAGTGGTGTCTAACACTACAGAATGACTAAATTAGGAATTCCTAAAGCTGGCTTCACATCAGAATTAAGTAGGGTGTATTTAACAAACTGCCTTTCAGACCTGTGATAAGGCACAGAAACCTGTACTCCTCAAAGTCTCCCCAGGTGACTCTGATACAGCTAACCCACTCTTTAGATAAGGGGTTGACAAACATTTTCTGCAAAAGGCCAGACAGTAAATAATTTAGGCTCTGTGGGCCATATGGCTTCTGCTATGGCTACTAAACTCTGACGTGTAGCACAAAAGTAGACACAGACGAGATGTAAACGAATGGACGTGGCTGTGTTCCAGTACAAATAGTGGCACCAGATCTAGACCATATTGTAGTTTGCCAACTCTTGCCCAACCATGTTTCTCAAATATTAATGTGCACATGAACCATATAAAGATATTGTTAAAATGCAGACTCTAATTCAGAAAATCTGGGACAGTGCCTGAAATGAAGCAGTTCTAACAAGCTCCCAGGTGGTGCTGCTGCTACCAGCATATGGACCAGCAAGACACAACTTCAGCAGCATTAAAGAATGCCACTAGATGCCAAGAGAAGTGATTTCACTGTACTCGATTCAATTTCACAGAATGTAATTCTACTTTACTTTCACAGAAAGAAAAATAAGGAACAAAGTTTTGTTCTAGAGTTAAGATTTAGTAGCATGAGGCCACAATACACCGAATAATATATAAAGAAACATATTTAGCAAAACCTTCATTTCAAAATTTCTCATTAATAACAAAAGGACAGATATTCATTCACACATACCTATAAATAACATGGAATGCTTTCGTGCAAACTTCAGGCCTTCATTTCTATCGACTTCACGATTTTCCTATAAGAGAAATGTAGTGATTAAGAAAAGCTACTGAAATATAGAACCAAGATGCCAAGTGTCTGCCCTCTTACCTTATCAATTTTATTTCCAACTAGCATGTTTACTATGTCATTTCTTGTACAGTATGTTTCCAATTCATTTAACCAATTATCCAGTTTAACAAAGGTGTCCCTTCTTGTGACATCATAAACTAAAATAAAAAGAAAGAGTCATTTATTAAAAAAAATTTTTAAATGAGAAGTGATGGCATTATTTCTTCTTCTTCTTCTTTTTTTTTTTTTCTTTTTGGCACTGTATTTCTAATATGTAGCCAGTAGTTAGCAATACTATAGAGATGTGTTTTTAATCTTTTTTTTATCTCACTTGAACCTATAGTTAAGCCTCCATGGCACACTTTAAATTATGTTGAGCAAAAAAAAAAAAAAAAAATTTAATTAATGATCTTTAAAATTTTTGTGGCACACCTAAGTTCCTCTCACAGCACAGCACTGTGCCACAGCGCACTGGTTGAAAATCACTATTATAGAGTATAAGCAGGTCTGTTTCTTATTAAGCCTTCAGTGCTTCAGAGTGAGTATCTACTAATCTAGATGAAAGATGGAAGTGTTTAAAAAAAAAAAAAAAGAGGGGCGGCGCCTATGGCTCAACGGAGTGGGGCACTGGCCCCATATACCAGAGGTGGCGGGTTCAAACCCAGCGCCAGCCAAAAACTGCAAAAAAAAAAAAAAAAAAAAAGAAAGAAAGAAAGAAAGAAAACCACATACATACACACATTTCACTCTTATTAACATACTGTGACCAAAATAAAATTATATCCTGTGCAATAACTAAAAACCAATTAAAGCAAAACAACAGCTGTTTCTACTCACAGTGATGAGAGAGGTCTGTCCCAAAACCAAAACGTGTTTAAGATTCAAATATGTGGCAAAATATCAAAATATGAATTTAAACATCTATAACCTTGTTAATTTGTTTCTTACAAGAACCAGCATTTGCAACTTTGAAAAAAATTACAGTACAGTTAATGGATGGGTTCCTGATTGTCTTTCTCTGTCACCACTTTCGTCTTAAATTATCCTGCATTATAACGAAGAGCTTATTAATTTAAAGTGTTTTCTAAACTCAGAAAATGCCAAACCAAAATAATAAATGTTACTATCAAGTCATGATACAAAAAGAATTCTATCTACAATTTATCAATATTCATTTTAACAGTTTCCCAGAAATATCAAGAACAAGCAGTTTTCCATTTTTTTCTGATACAGTCTTACTCTGTCACCCTAGGTAGAATGCCGTGGCATCATCCAAGCTCACGGCAACCTCAAGCTCTTGGGCTCCAGCAGTCTTCTTGCCTCAGCCTCCCAATTAGCCGAGACTACAAGCACCCACCACCATGCCCAGCTAATTTTTTCTGTTTTGAACAGAAAAAAAAAAATTGGTCTTGAACTCCTGAGCTCAAGCAATCTACCTGCCTCAGCCTCCTAGAGTGCTAGGATTACAGGCATAAGCAACCATGCCCAGCTAAGAACAAGCACTTTACAACAAATTATACTGAGAATCCATATTTAGTTTCTAAATTTTGTTTGATTATGAATCAATAGCATTAAATGCTTTGTGCTATTTATTTTTTAGGACTAAGAAAACAGACTCTACTAAGCAACAAATATTCTTCTTCTTTTGTGAACTGTGGCAAATATTAACAAGATAATACTTAAGCCCAGTTTCTGGTAATACTCCAAGGCAGAACAACACAAGCAGATTAACCCTCAACTATGTCCTCATCAACATACGCCTTTACACCAAATAAAACAATCCTGTCTTTATCTTTTAACTGCTAGACAAAGGCCTGAAAAAATTTTTTTAAAGTTTTAATATTCCTTAATATTAAATGAAGTTAATATAACTTAAAGTTACATAAAAGTATCCCCAAAGAAAAATGAAACAAGACTTTAACAGACTAGGAAAATCAGAAATTCCAAGAAATGTTATCTTTAAATAGTAAGTTACAGTAAAAACTTACCTAATATAACACCCTGTGCACCTCTGTAATAGCTTGGAGTTAATGTTCTAAACCTCTCTTGACCAGCAGTATCCTAAAAGTGATAATTATTATTAAATAAAACAAAGTATAAATAACAGACCTTCAATATACAAAGAATAGAAAGTCAAACAGCATTATTAATATTAATGCTTTTCTGCATTAAAACCTGGAACTTATTTATTTCTTTATTTTTATTTCAGTAGATTTCCAAGTGTTTTTGTTCCATTGATGAAATATATAATTTTGAAGTCAGGGCTTTCAGCGCACCTGTTACCAGATTAGTAGCGTACCAAAACCCTGAAATTTAAAAAAGATATGTTCTCTTACTGACAAGTGTTACAGAAATAGCATTAATATACTCTAGAATACTGCAACTAAGTAAAGGTTTTCTGCCATTTTGGATTTAAGATTTTTATCACACATTAAATCCATTTCATAGAAAGCCATGGTTCTCACTTCCAGTTGCACAATACAATTTTCTGTGAATCTCTGGGTACAACCCCCAAACATTCTGATTTAACAGGTCTAGGGCAATGTCTCTCAACCACTTTTACCTCACTGTACACTTGAACCTGTAATTTTTTAAACTTCAGCAGGACACTTAAATTATGTTGATCAGAAAAAAGAGTAAAAAGAATAAACTTACTGTGATTTGAACTTCTTTTTAAAGTAATTTAATTAATGATCTTTAAACATTTCTGATACACAACTAAGATACTCTCACAGCATACCAGTTGACAATCATTGGTCATAGGTAATGACAGGAAGTTTAAAAATCTTCCCAGATGTTCCCTAATGTAGTATCAAGGCTGAGAACCACTGACTTAAAGAGAATTACAGCAGTGTCTTATTTTTGATAGGAATTTTTAGACTGAGCTCTTGTGTCTTCTATATACCTTCTTTTAGGAAAATGAACAAAATCAAACAACTCCTGATTATATGTTGTTTCTGAATCACATTCGGGTTAATGAACAAAGATGTGCACTAGGTAGGAAATGTAAATTTCACAAAGGCAGGTACTCATCTGCTTAAACCACCAGTTTAACCCCAAGAGCCAGAGCAATTCTTGACAGAAGATAGTTGCTCAGAACTTGAGGGTGGGGAGAATGAATTCAACAAGCCTCTAATTCTGGGCTTAGTTCCTTCTCTCTGCTGTTTTTGTACTATTCTTGGACTGTGGCCTCAAGGTACCTATAATTATATAAAGTAGCAGCTGGCAAGCTACAACTTCAGCTAGCTATTTGTTTTATTACATAAGGATTTATTAAATAAAGTTTTATTGAAACATAGCAGGCCAATTTGCTTATGCATAAACCATATGGCCCACTTCAGGGTTGGAACATTTACTATCTGCCCCTTTAAGTTTGCAGTCTGTGGATATAAAACCTGAAGGAATGACTTTAAAATTAAACTTCCCATACAGATAAATTTATAAAATAAAAAATGATACAAAAAACTCTGCCTTAACAGTTTCTTATAAACTCTGCCTCTGATATTTAAAATTATTCAATCTGCACATTAATGCAACTTTTTAAGAACAATAATATAAACCAAAAGCTGCATAAGCAAAATGGACTTACTACCTCAAACAAATTATAATTTCAATTAATGTGATACAGGTCAATATTGTGACTGAACGATCATTAATAAAACACAGCATGGATGCTCATAATCTTTTTTGATCTCTATGATTAAGTAATCAAGACTCAAGTTTGCAGGAAAAAAAACAGTAATCATCTAGGAGCCATGATGATCTAACTTCTATGATAAACTACAAAACCACTTTCAGACAGCAATTGCTAATATGCATGTAAAGTAAGAAACTAGAAATGCTCACAGCTTTGGACTAGTACTTCTCTCAGAAAATCCAATTCATAAAAACTGAATAAAAGTTTATATCTTAAAAAGACAACCCATTATAAGAAACATATCTTAGCTATTCACTTACATGCAAAAAAAAAAAAAAAAAAGACAAATTAGCAACATTCGAATTACTCAGTACCCAAATGTAACTTTTGAAACACCCTCACATTAAGTATTTAACTTTTAGGGCCACAGACTATCTTTTTTAAGAGAAAGGAAAAAGAAAGGAAAAGCCATTACTTAAAAGACAAGACTCAATTTTGGAACAGAGAATTTGGAAATTTAAGAAGTAGCTATTTTTCCATACATGGAACACTGTTTCATTTTCATAACAAATAGTTTGAGGCAAGAACCAAGTATGAAATATTTCAGTCCCAAGACTTTTTGTCATAGCAGGAAAAAAGCCACTCTATTTGCATAAGGAAACTGTATCCATTCTTCCAGGGCTGGCAGAAAGGAAGTGAATATGAACTTTGTTCTCTCTGGTCTTCACTGAGATCAACTTCAAAAACTGCATTGATGAAAGACAACACAAAAATCAGAACTACAATTCCAGTTAAAAATCCATAAAGCCCAATGTTTTAAAAGTAAAGTTTACAGTAAAAAAAATTTTAATGTTAAAACATTACATGTGACTTTGACACTTCATGTGTGAATACTTAATTAAGCCAGATGTTTAAAGTTTTGCCATTTTTGGATTCGTATTTATAAAAATGTTTAAGTGTGTGTGATAATTTGAACAACAACAAAAAAAAACCTTTGGAGCTATAGCACTGGATCAGGATTTATAACAACTATAAATTTTATATGTGTGCATAGGCAGAAGTTAAGATTTTTGCTATGTTTGTTTTCAAAAGAGGAATATGTGGTAGATATAATGGCATCTTTTTTAAAAGAAGCAGAGCTTTAATTTTTATCCCATGGTTTTATCTTCTGATGGAGGAAGGAGAGAAGAAATTATTGAAGATAAATAATAGAGATAAACCAAGAGTTAGAAAAGATCTTAGAAAGGCTAAATAATAGAATGTGGAGGGTAGAACAGAGAGAGATGTAGAAAAAGGTAACAGAAGAAAACCTCACAGATGCTATGTAAATGGTCCCGAAGAGTACACTCTCAGGAGACAGAAGGAGCAGAGCTAAGCTTAATTATTCTATTTGATGCAAGAAGCTTGTAAGTGGGAGATAAAAATCACAAGAACTAGAGGAAAACTATGGGTTCATGTGTTCCTAATATTGAGTGGAAAGGCTATTGATAAATAAGACTTGACACCACAATGCCATGAAGAAAACAACTGCTCTGACCATACAAATACTACCCATTGATACGGCAATAAAGTCTCTACACTAGCCCTCCCCTCCCACACACATATTCATTCTTAGTAAGATTTGAAAGTAAATGACAAACTAGGGGAAAAAATCTATAGCATGTGACAGAGTATTATACACACACATAAGAACACAAACACATATTCATCTTAAATAAGATTTTAGAAGACAAAAGACAGCGTGGAAAAATTATAACAAATGACAAATAATATTTTTATTACATGACTTTAATCATGAAAAAAATGGCAAAATGGGTAACATTTATAAAATGAAAATTCATTTAAAAATAGGATCAATAAATATATGAGAGGGGAAAGAACTCAATAATCAAAAGAAGAGCAAATGTAAGTGAAGAAGTATAAGAGAGGCAAAACCAAGAAAGACTGGCAATCGTACCGAGTAAGGTGTGAAAGAATCATAATGCAAATATAATTGGTGGGAGTATGAGCTGAAAAATAAGACTTTTTGGTGTGTATCAATGTTAAATCTTCACATTCTTTAAGCCAACATTCCTCCTTTAGGAATACATTCTAAAGTAACTGGACAAGTACACACAGATGTATAAAGCAGGATGCTGATCAGAGCACTATTTACAAAGATAATGGGAAAAGCAAAGATA
Organism: Perodicticus potto; assembly: GCA_963574655.1. NCBI lineage: Eukaryota > Metazoa > Chordata > Mammalia > Primates > Lorisidae > Perodicticus > Perodicticus potto. Next base: position 15,472 of record CAUYRH010179215.1, read on the forward strand.
GAACTGGTAACAATTTAAATATCTTTTAGTAAAGGATGACTAAATTAAAGAATAGCTATGAAATGGAATACCAAGTGGCCATTTAAACTGACAGACCAAAAGTACACACTGTGTGTACGTTGGGGTCAGGGTGAAGTAGGAAGACAAACAGGTTAAAAAACATCAGATATAATCCTTTTCTTTTGGAAAATTGAATACACACATTATGTGTAATGGTATATATGCCCATGTATAGGTATTTTTAAGGACGTTCACTAAAATATACACACTGATTAAAGATAAACTTTCATTTCTATGAATTCCTTATTGTCTCAATTACCCTTTTTAGAATAAGCCTGAATTATTCTTACAGTGAGGAGGCAGGGACAAAATCTCTCTTCTTTAAAAAACATTTCTAGGCCTATGATAAAGACATCTCTTCAATACTTTCCACTAGCCTATTTATTAGGCAGGAGCTAGAAAGTAAATTTATTTTTTTAATCAAATGTTTGCCCTTCTGCCTTGACTTACCATAAAGAACAGTTTTCTTCTATTCTAGAGGTGATTATTTGTTAGAAAGCAAATTTAAAACAAAAGCACAAACATCTTTTGTCTGAGAGAAAAATCTGACTGCAACCAGAGAATCTTAGATCCCACTCTAATCTGTTTATTTCACAAAGCAGGACATGAATCAAAACAGTTGATAAATCAGCCTTGAAAGGCACATGGAAACTCAGGCCTCTACCTCAGTATAGAAAAAGCCAGCATTCTTACACTGTTCAATATATATTTTACTATAGTATAATCCAACATTTTCCAAACTGTTTTCTATTAGACATGACTGTTCTGACCAATATTAAACATATTTGGGGGAGAGGGGCAAATAGGCTAACATTAAACACACTTACATAATTATCTGTTATTTTAGGATAAAGCATATATTAGAAATAGTGTGCCAATCAGAGAACACCAGAAAGATGAATGACATCACACAATACACTTGCTGTTTCATCTGTGACTGATATACAAACAGCAATGACCATGCAAAGGTATGTCTCAATTTGATGACTGCTAGTCAGTTCTAATATTATTTAGAAGGATATATTTAAATATCACAGTGTATGTAGAAGTTATATATGTTAGTATATTTTATAACTAACATGTATTCACGTGTCATCAATTAGATTTAAACACAGAGATATAGGTAGTTGGGTAGACAGATGAAAGGGAGAAGACAGGACAGACACAAGGACACAGAGCATCTTGGGGAGTTGTTTTTGTCTTTTTTGAGACAGTCCCAGGCTGTTGACAGTTAATGCTCCCTTTCAGCAGTGTGGATCAGAATGGTTGGATTCACAGGAAAATGAAAAGAAACCAGGAAAGAAAAATGAAGTATTAAAAGATATACTCAAAGTTGGCAAACTCAGATTTTATAAATATCTGTACTAATAGGAAAAACACATTTTTTTCCTAAGTCTCACTACATTCCCCTTCTCCTCAATAATTGTCTTTACTATTCAATCTAAATAGTCTTGGTAAAACTGAGGAAACACATCCAATAACAACAATGATTCTCTCTGGCAGATGAGACCTTTAAAAATATTCTATCCTGTTTTGAAATGTTCTGAAAGGATTATAAATTTTAAAAAATGAAGTAAAATGTGTTTCTACTTAATTACTTAGCTATAAGATAAAATGATTTATTGTTTACCCTTTAATCAATACCAACTCTCCCCAAAGTTATTTAATACAAATTATTCATTCACTTCTGGAACACTATACAAATCAATTTCTGCTTCCCTAAAAATAAGTTTAATACTTATAATGAGTAAATGCATTTAAAAAACTCTTACCCATATTGCAAGTTTAGCCTTATTTCCATCCACTGAAATTGTTTTCACCTTAAAGTCAACACCTTGAAGAAATAAAAATTTTGATAAGTCTCCCAGTAAAAACATACTTTCAAAACCCATTACCAAGAAAATTAGAATATAGAAAAGCCACTTTATCAAAAACACAATTTCACACCCCAAATTCTTTGAAATCTGCATGTGAAGATAAAAGAAAAAGTGTCACTGAAATTCAGCAGCTGAGGATTTAATAAAGAAATAAAAATCAAATGCTTGGAGAATTCAAACACTCACCTACCTGTCATTTTTCCAAAAAGGAAAAATAAAATTCAATTTAAGTGATGATTGACTATGCATATTAGTCAAGAGGTAGAATTGCAGTGCCAACATGAAAAGGCTATCCACGGGTGACTGTTGATCATGGCAGTTTAACGGGATCCCTACCCATCCACACTGTACTGTTCAAAGACAGTTGTGCACCACCAGCCAACCACAACTCAGATCTTGCCTATCAGCAGGTTGCAGACCAGTAAAAATATAAAAGGGCCACTCACTCCCTGTCTTATCATTTCTTTATTTTGTTAAGTTTTTATCCTAAAAAAACAATATTAGTTTTACATATCCTAATCAATGATGACTTGCTACAACACAATTTCAGAAAAGAACTTACATACAAACATTTGCACAAAAACCTAAGTGAAAGAGAGGTACCCAAAGGCTATGAAAAGCTTCTGTAAGTACTAATTTATGTAAGGGGAAGAAGAGCTTCAGAAAAAATCGTATAAGGCTTTTTATTAAAGCAACCAAAAAAGAAACCTCTCCCTTTTCAGGAAAAGGAGTTGACATATGCCATCTGGCTTAAATGAACAGTAACTGCCCACATGTCTTTAAAGAGTATCAAAAATAATGTGCAGTCTACCCCACTGGACAGAGGGAAAACATTAGCTCAAGGAGCTTGAAAAAGAACTTTCAAAGGATCTTATTAGCTTGTCACAATTAATTCAGAACAGCCCCAACTAAAATGAACAGCACCCTCATGTGCTAAATGCTTAATAGAGCACCTGTCACCAATATGGAAATATATTAGTAATTCTTGGATGACTTCTGATGATCCATTACATACACAAATTAGGTAATAAAAGTGCACATTCAAAATGTGCTTTATGCCTGGTCTTTCTGTATGCCAAAGATAATTTTTTTTTTTTTAAGTTTGGTGTTTGGGGTTAGTCTGATAACCAGTTGATAAAGCTATGCCTTAGAATGATGGGCAACTGATGCAGTGGTGACTACATAGTCCAAGGAAAATCGAAGTATAAAACTTCTCAACCAAACAAACAAAATAATCCCACATATTAAATACTCTTATATTCACCAGGTCTAAAGAAGTATTGTCATTTTAAAAATAAAAATTAATTAAATCTATAATGAATTTATAAACATCCATAATGTTTATAGACATACAAACATATGAAATTATTTACATTTTCTTCCTATTGCTTTAAAAAAACGCAATACTTGAGAAAAATTATAGGGAAATGATTCTGACTTGGTCTGAGGTACTATCAGAGGTGTCCAACCTGCAGCTTGCAGGCCATATGCTGACTTATGAAGAAGTTTTTCTTATCTGTGCGGTCTGACATCACAAAAAGCATGTGCAGATTTTCTGTGCCCATAATCTTTCGTTATTATGTATTTAATGTGTGTCCCAAGAAAACTCTTCTTCCAACATGCAGCAAACAAAGGTTGGACACCCCTCTAAAACCACTGGCAGAAATTTTAAAGAAACTACCTGTCATGTATACTCTATAGTTAAATTCTCGTGGTTTTTCAGAGAATATATAAAGGACAAATCTTTTTTCCTTAATAACCCCAGAAGCAGAGTCAAGGGCAGACTGGCCTCTTTCCTAGCTATAAGGTAATTAGTTTACCCAGGAAAAGAAACACACTGTTTCCAGAAAGTTTGTGTTTTCTGCCTCCACTCTCCTATCTCCTCTTTCTCATTATTTCCTGTTTCTACATGTTTGTTCACAAAAACCTAACAACTGTCTCGAAACAAGAACAATTTGCACAGGAACAACTAACAATATCTCCAAGTCATACTTCCCACATGCTATGTCTAGAACTCACCAATAACAACCACAGCAGACACTGTGCACTGGAGTGCTACCATCAAAGACAACAGACATAGGTGAGCTGAATCCAGACCCCAAAAGTCCCCATTCATCCTCCCTGGGTTCCTCTGCTTCCCATGCAGCAATTGAGCTCCTTAGCTCTCACATGCTACAACTGCTTTTTACCATGACTGCTTACTCTTTTTCACTGGTAGATGACAACCTGCCTTAATTGGTAACAACAGTGGAAGTGTTTTTGATAAATGTGATTTCCCAACTTCCTGCAAGATTTGATTAAACCATCTTTTCAGCTTCTTCATGTAGGTGACAAGGAGCTCATAACTGCTTGTGTTGTCCATTTGTGTTAGCATTTTTAATATGATCTTTAATTTCGTTTCTTTCCAAGAATCCTTTCTAAGGCACACTTGCCTATTTCATATAGGCTATTTTTGTTAGACTTTTAAGTAAGGAGTACACAGAACACGAAAATTTACTGAAGAAAATCCAAACTCAACAACAGATACTTATAAATGATAAACCAGAACATACGAATGGATGCATTCACTTTGCCAAGAGGAGAAAAATTAATCAATTGAAATTGATTCAGAACTGACACAGATGTTAGAATTAGCAAAAAAGATATTTAAAACAACATAACTGTATACCACAAGTTCAATAAATTAAGCAGACACAGGAATATTAAAAACCCAAATACAACTTTTAGGGATGAAAATAGCAATGTCTGAGATAAAAAAATACATTGGACGGGATTAATAGATTATACATTGCAAAAGAAAACATTAAACGAATGTGAAGACACAAGAATGCAATCTATCCCAAAGGAAACAGAAAAGATTCAAAGAAAGTAAGAGAGAGTAACAGCGATCTGTGGGACAACTTCGAGCCCATTAATATAGAAGCAATGAAGTTGATAAAAAGAAGCAAGGGGGACGAAAAAATATATCTGAAGAAATAAGGGTCAAAAATCTTCAATTTGATGAAAAATATAAACACACAGATCAAAGAAGCTGAGTAAAGTCCACCAAACATTTAAATTATAATCCATTCTAAAACTTTTCCAGAAAACTGAAGAGGAGTAAATGCTTCCATAGTCCTATAAGTCCTACATTACCCTGATACCAAAGCCAGAGATCACAATTACAGAAAACAACAGACCAATTCTCTTATGAACATAGATAGAATTACAAAACAAAATTTTATGAAACAGATTTTAAAAAGCATAAAAGAACACCACATCATCACCAAGTGGGATTTAATCACAGTAATGGAAGACTGGAACTTCAATGTGTGCTTCACTGTAAACTAAAACAGAAACATTCTATAATTATTTCAATAGATGCAAAAAAATGCATATGACAAAATCCAACATGCATTCCTGATGAACCTCTTAGTAATAAACTAGGAATAAAAGAGAAAGAACTTCCTCAACCTGATATGAAAAGCATACAGCTAACATCATACTTAATGGCAAAAGATGGAATGTTTTCCCTTACCACATACCAATGGGGTGGTGTGGTCAGGGACATGTGAAAACTAACAGTCCCAGATCCTTCCCCCATTGGTATGTGACTGTTACTATCAGGAACAAAACAAGTAGATCAGCTCTCATTACTTCTATTCAATATTGTACTACAAACTTTTAGCCAGGGCAATGAGAAGTAACAGGCATCCAGATAGAAAAGGAAGGAAAAAAGAAAACAACTTTAAGTTTAACAAGGTTGGAAGATGCAAAAAAAAAAACCAACATTTAAAAATCAATTGTATTTCTAAATACTAATAATGAACAAAGAGACGTGAACAAAAATTAAATACCATTGTAAATAAAAATCTACGGAATACTTATGACTAAATGTGACAAAAGGTGTCAAAGACCTATACACTGAACATTACAAAACACTAGGAAAGAAATTTTTAAAAACCTAATTGAATGAAAATATATAACTTCTTCAATAATCATAAGATTTAACATTGTTAAAGAGATCAATTCTTCCCTAAATGATCTGGAGTTTCAACAAAGTCCCTATCAAAATCTTAGCATGCTTTTATTTTTAAATCAATAAGCTGATTCTAAAATTCACTGGGAAATGCAAACAAACAAGAAGAGCAAAAAAACTTTGAAAAAGAACAAAGTTGATAGATTAACAATATCTATTTCCAGACTTCTTACAAAGCTACAGAAATCAAGGAAGTGAGTACTGACATAAAGAAAAATGAAGAATGAAATAGAGTCCAGAAATAGACCTGTACATCATGCAAGGACCACTGTATTTTTTCAAAAGGTACAAGAGCTATTCAGCGTAGAAAGGACAATCTTTTCAACACAGAGTGTGAAAACAAGTGGGTATCTATGTACCAAATAAAAGGAAAAGAAAAAAGAACTTCCATTCATACCTCACTCTATATTCAAAACTTAATTCAGAAAAATTATACTTAATTTATTATCTAAAACTATAAAACATCTGGAAGAAAATACAAGGGAAAAATCATTGTGAATGTCTGTTAAGCAGAAAACACAACATTGAAATCATCATAAACAGAAAAAGAGGCTTTCATTGAAATAAAAAATTTACACTTTTAGAAATGCACTTTTATAAGAATGAAAAGACAAGCCAAAGACTGGGAGGAAAATACTTGTACAGCACATATCACACATCTAATAAAAGAGACATATGCAGACTATATAAAATACTCTCAAAACTCAACAGAAAGAAAACAATTAAAAAGATCTGAACAAACACGTCGCAAAATATATATACACACACACTGTGCATAAATAGATAAAAATATATCCATCAATGGATATAGAATCCCAGATCATCTCAACTCAAACAGAGCTTCTCCAAGACACATTGTAATGAACCTGTCCAAAGCCAAGATGAAAGAAAAAATTTTGCAAGCAGCCAACAGTAAGTGCCAACTGACCTACAGAGGCAGAACCATTAGGATGAGAGCAGACTCCTCAACTAAAACTTTCCAGGCCAGAAGAGAATGGTCATCTACCTTCAACATTCTTAAACAAAACAATTTTCAGCCCAGAATTCTGTATCCTGCTAAACTAAGCTTCAAATTTAATAGAGAAATCAAATCTTTTGCAGATATACAAACAAGGAAATTCACCACAACAAGACCAGCTCTACAGGAAATACTCAGACCTATTTTCCACACTGACCATCACAATGGACCACCAGCAAAGTAAACACCCAAAAGCTAAAGGTCAAAATGTAGCTTCTACAATGGCACAAAGGATAAAACTACACAATAGACTACCACAAAATAAGATAAATACAACACTACCATAGTTATCAATTCTCCCAATAAATGTCAATGGATTGAATTCACCACTAAAGTGGCAGAAACTGGCTAACTAGATTTAAAAAAGCACAAGCCATCCATATGCTGTCTCCAAGAAATGCACCTAACTTTAAGGACAAATTAAGGCTCAGGGTTAAGGGATGGAAAACAGTATTTCAAGCAAATGGATATCAGAAGAAAGGAGGGAAATCTCAGATACAAACGGATTTCAAAGCAACTAAAGTTAAGAAAGACAAAGATGGACACTTTATACTGGTCAAAGGAACAATACAAGAAGACATTTCAATTTTAAATATTTATGCACCCAACTTAAATACTCCCAGATTTATAAAACAGACTTTGACAGGTCTAAGCAGTATGATACCCCATAACATCATGAATAGTCAGGGATTTTAACACCCCTCTGACAAAATTGGACAGATCCTCTAAACAGAAACTAAACAAAGATACAAAGGACTTAAATGTGACCCTAGAACAAATAGGATTAATAGACACATACAGAACACACTATCCCAGAGCTAAAGAATATACAATTTTCTCATCCACCAATAGTACATACTCCAAAATAGATCACATCCTAGGTTACAAATCAAACCTCAGCAAAATTAAAAGAATAGAAATTATACCTTGTATCTTGTCAGACCACGATGCAATAAAGGTGGAACTCAACTCCAACAGAAATTTTCATCCTCACACAAAGAAATGGAAAATTTAATAACCTTGTGCTGAATGACAGTTGGGATCAGTAAGAGATAAAAGAGGAAATGGTTAAATTCCTCAAACATAACAATAATCAAGACACAAGTTACCAAAACCTGTGGGATAAAGCAAAAGCAGTCTTTAGAGGGAAATTTATCACATTAGATGCTCAAATTCAAAAAACAGAAAGCACATCAACAAACTCATGAACCATCTCAGGAAACTGGAAAAAGAACAATCTAATCCCAAACCCTGGAGAAGAAAAAAGAAAAACAAAATTAAATCAGACATTAATAAAATTGAAAACAAAAGAATCATTCAGAAAATTAATGAAACAAAAAAGTTGGTTCTTTGAAAAGGTAAACTGATAAACCTTTGGCCAGATTAACTAGAAATAGAAAAGTAAAATCTCTAATAACCTCAATCAGAAATGATAAAGGGAAAATAACAACAGACACCTCAGAGATGCAAGAGATCATCTCTTAGTACTCCAAGAAACTCTCTATGCACAGAAATTTGACAATGTGAAGGAAATGGAGCAATGCCTGGAATCACAGTATCTCCCTATACTTAACCAAAAAGAATCAGATCTCTTGAACAGACCAATTTTAAGAACTGACATCAAAGAAACAATTTAAAAAATCTTCTAACAAAAATTGCCCTGGTCCAGATGGCTTTACACCAAAATTCTATAAAACCTTCAGAGAGCTTATATCCATACTACAGAAATTATCCCACAAAACCGAGAAGGAGTGGGATTGCTGTGCTCTGGCTCCCTCCGGGCCTGTGTTGCCACATTCCCTGCTGCTGTGAGCTTCCTCAAAAGCTTCCCTAGGCAGGGCCCTGCCAAGGTGGTCCGGCAGCAGCAGCCAGACACCGAGGTGTGCTGAATGGGAAGGGCCTCAGCACCAGTACCCTTTACATCACCGAGAGCCTCTTGTCTTGCTTAGATGGCTCTGGATTGGGATTCTCATTGGAGTACCCCACCATTAGGAAAAAAAAAAAAACTGCGAAGGAAGCAATCTTTCCCAACATGTTCTATGAAGCAAACATCACCCTGATATCAAAACCAGGAAAAGACCCAACTAAAAAGGAAAACTTCAGACCAACTTCACTAATGAATACAGATGCAAAAATTTTCAATAAAATCCTAGCCAAGAGATTAAAGCTACACATTTAAAAAATCATTCATCTCAATTAGGTTTTATCCCAGGGATTCAAGGCTGGTTTAACACACACAAATCCATTAACATAATCCACCATATCAATGGAAGCAAAAACAAAGACCATATTATACTCTCAATAGATATAGAAAAAAACATTCAATAAAATTTAGTATCCTTTTCTAATTAGAACACTTAAGAATGCAGGCATAGGTGGCACATTTCTTAAACTGATTGAAGCCATCTATGACAAACCCACAGCTAATATTATACTGAATGAAGTAAAACTGAAAGTTTTTCCACTTAGAACTGAACCAGACAAGGTTGTCCTCTATCACCACTACTCCTCAACATAATGCTGGAAGTTCTAGCCAATACAAGCAGGCAAGAGAAGAATATGGAGGGCATCCAAATGGGGGCAGAGGAGCCAAAACCTCGCTCTTTGCTGATGATATGATCTTATACTTAGAGAACCCCAGAGACTCAACCACAAGACTCCTGGAAGTGTTCAAAAAATACAGTAATGTCTCAGGATATAAAATCAATGTCCACAAATCAGAAGCCTTTGAATATGCCAATAACAGCCAAGATCAGAAGCTAATCAAGGATGCAATTTCCTTCACAGAAGCTTAAAAACAAACAAACAAAAATACCTAGCAATGTACCTAGCAAAAAAGGTGAAGGACCTTTACAAAGATAATTACAAAACCCTAAGAAAATAAATAGTAGAAGATATTAACAAATGGAAGAACATACCATGCTCATGGCTGGGAAGAATCAATAGTGTCAAAATGTCTATACTTCCCAAAGCAATCTACAGATTCAATGCAACCCCCATTAAAATACTTTTAAGATTTGGGGAAAAAAACTATTCATTTTGTATGGAACCATAAAAAACCCCATATAGCCAAGGCAATTCTTAGTAATAAAAACAAAGCTGGGAGCATCACCCTACCAGACTTTAGGCTATACTACAAGGCCATACAGATCAAAACAGCATGGTATTGGCACAAAAACAGAGACACTGACATTGGAACTGAACAGAAAACCATGAGATGACACTAACATTTTACAGCCACCTGATATTTGATAAACCAAACAAGTACATACCTGGGGAAAAGAATCCCTATTCAATAAATGGTTCTGGGAGAACTAGATAACCACACATAAGAGACTAAAACTGGACCCACACCTCTCAACATTTACAAAAATTGATTCAAGATGGATAAAAGATTTAAATCCATGGCATGAAACAATAAAAATCCTTGAAGAAAGGGTGGGGAAAAAAACACTTGAAAATATCGGCCTGGGAAAAGATTTTATGAAGAAGACTTTCATGGCAATTGCAACAACAAAAATAAACAAATGGGACTTAATTAAAATGAAAAGCTTCTGTACAGCTAAGGAAACAACAACCAAAGCAAAAAGACAACCTTCAGAATAGGAAAGGATATTTGCATATTATGAATTGGACAAAAGCTTGATAACTAGGATCTATAGCAGCGGTTCTCAATCTGTGGGTCCCAACCCACAGAAACTATATTAAAGGGCAGCAGCATTAGTTAGGTTGAGAAACACTGATGTATAGAAAACTCAAATTAATCAACAACAACAACAAAAATCCCATATACCACTGAGCAAGAGACATGACTAGAACTTTCTCTAAAGAAGATAGACAAATGGCTAACAAACATATGAAAAAATGCTAATCATCCTTACTCATCAGAGAAATGCAAATCAAAACCACCCAGAGATATCACTTAACCCCAGTGAGTATGGCCCACATCACAAAGTCTCAAAGCTGCAGAGGCTGACGTGGATGTAGAGAGAAGGGGACATTTACATTGCTGGTAGGACTGTAAACTAACACAACCTTTTTGTTATGGGGAATCCTCAAAGAACTCAAGTTAGACCTCCCATTTGATCCTGCAATCCCATTACTAGGCATCTGCCCAGAAGAAAAAAACATTTTATCATAAGGACATTTGCACTGGACGGTTTGTCACAGCTCAGTTTACAATTGCCAAAATATGGAAACAACCTAAATGCCCACCAACCAGTAATCAATTAACAAGCTGTGTTATATGTATACAATAGAATACTATTCAGCCACTAAAAGAGATGGATAAATAGCAAATAAGAACTTGCGAAGATGCTCAACATCATTAGCCTTTAGAGAATTGCAAATTAAACAATGAGATACCTATACACACCTATTTAAATGGTTAAAATTTAAAAGGTTGCTCATACTAAATATACCAAGATAGGATGTGGAAGAACAGGAATTTTCATATGCTGCCAATAGGAATGTAATAATGACACAACCACCTTATAAAAATATGGCCAAACTTTTTTCCAAAGTTAAGTATGCATTTACCATGTGAATCAGCAATTCTATTACTAGGTATGTACTCTAGATAAATAAAAATTAATATTCACACAAAATACCATACCTGAATGTTTATAGAAGGGCTATTCATAAGCACCAAAAACTGGAAAGAACCCAAATGTTCTATCATTGGTGAATGGATGAACCAACAATAAAACTGTGGTACCACTCATGCAATGGAATACAACTAAGCAATAAAAAGGAACAAACGATTTGCAACAACTTAGAAGAAGCTCAAAGGTATTAAGTTAAGAGAAGTCAGTCTTGTAAAGTTACAAACTATATGATACCCTTCATATGACATTCTTAAAAAGGCAAAAACCAGAGACCAGTGACAAGAGGGTTAGGCTAGGCTAGGCTAGACTAGACAGGAATAGCAACGGCTGGTTTGGGGGCTGATGGAACCACTTGATATTCCAACTGTGATGATGACATTATATAACCATAATACATAAGTTAAAACTCAAGGAACAATATACCAATAAAGTCAACCTTAAAGTGTAATTTTTTTAAATTACTGCTATCAACTCATGCACAAAAATCAATAGATCAAAATATTTTCTGAATGAACAAATTATCAGAGAATAGGTATTATACAATCTCTACTTCTTTTCAACTTAATATTTCCCTTCTTCCCAAGTCCAGGACTGATCCTATAAAATTGTTCCATAAGCTTTTTAAAGTAAGTTCTTTATTTAAAAGGTTTGTTGACTGTGTTATTCTACTTCCCTATGCCCTTATTCATGTCTTTTGGATCTACCTAAGTATGAAAGAAATATAACAAAATCTAATATAATTCTATTTTCATAAAATTCTTCTCTTGTGTTTTGAACAGATTTTGTTTTGTATGTTTCATGCCTACTTGTTTATTGTTTTTGCTGCTTTGTTAATCAGTTGGGCCTTTTATCATTACATAACATCCTACTTAGTCTGTCCAGTATATTAACCTTAAATTCTATCTTGATTTATGTATATTACCACACCCTTGCACTGTCTGCATTTGCCTGGCCCATTCCTTTATTTTCAACCTTTCGTTATTTAAGTCCTTTTTCAACTCTATATGATAATCTGAATTATTAAAATTGGACCCATGCCTATTTAATTAATAGCTTCAATTTTGCTGCTTTCCTCTTCATTATATTTAGCATTCTTCTGATAGTCTGTTATCTTTTCGGCTGATATATTGTAATGTTATTAAAAGAATTACAACTTAGAAGTGGGGAGCATTCTTACTAAAGTCTAACTAAGCAAGTCCTTAACTTTTTTAAGTCAATTTCCTTCTTAAAAAGGAATATAAAAATCCTGCTTTACTGTCTTTTAGGTTTTTGTCAGGGTGGTGAAGGGGATTAAGAGAGTTAAATATAAAAGTTTTAAGGATCCAATGGAGAACAAGAATATGAAGGCCAAAAGAACCAAATCTGAATTTACAAACAATTTTAAAAGTCCTAATAATGAAAGTGCTCTGCTGCCCCACAGGACAGAATGAGTAGGTTCAAGAATAAAAAAGGAATAGGAGGTAGGTAAGAAAAAGAGTTGGACACAACCTTATGAAGATTAAAGTCAAGGGAATGAGGAATAACCTGAGAGGCAGGACCTTCTCTAGTGAATACCTAAGTAGGAAATGATGGTTTTACAGCAGATGCAAAACAAACAAACAAAAAAGACAAAAAATACATGGAGAGAAGAGAGATGTGGAGGGAAGTCTTGTCAGCAGCACATAGAATTCCATCCCTCAGCCTTCACTCCCTGCTGGTGGAGCTGAGGCAGTTGACAGAGAGGTGGTCTTATTCCAAACTCAAAGGAATCGTTGTACAACAAATTAAAAAAAAAATTTAGAGCCTAGAAATTAAGAAATATATTCCTACATCAAAGATGTCAAACATTCAAACATGAAAACAAAACTGAAAATCGAAACTATCTAGAGCAATGAAAAGAAAAAAAAAAAAAAAAACTCCACACCAAAACCTATGGAACACAACAAAATTTGTTGTTATTTATTAATGAAAAAATACTAAAAATAAGAGAATTTAATATTGAGAAATCAACAAAACAAACCAAAAGAGAATAAATAGGAAGAAGGGGGGGGGGGTACCAATCTTCTGAACAATAAAACAGATATATTCCTTACAAAAAGTAGACAACAAATGCATATGATTTTAGAAATGAAAGAGGAGCCACAATCACAGATAATGAAGAGTTTACAAGAATACAATGTGCAACTAACTTTAGAAAAAATGAATACTTTCCCAGTTACATTCCCAAGAGCATCCTAAGAAACAGAAAACTTGAAGAGGTTGGAAGGAATTAGGATCAGAAGAACTCACAGGTGAGATGTAACCTTTCAAGAACAGCCAATACCATTAGTCAAGACAATTTTTAATAGAAAACTCCTTAATTTTATAAGCCAGTACAACTTTAGTACCAAATGCTGTTTTAAAAAATAACAATACAAAAAAGGAAAGTCTATGCATATGTATAAATTTGGACATAAAATTCTAAATTACAATCAACAAAATCCAGAAATATGTCAGATAAATATGAGCAAAGATTTATCTAGAAAAGAACATGTGAGTATCAGAAAAGACTACCCGACACTAATCAATGCTGATCACCTTTCCTAGTAAAATTTCTAGGTAATTAGAAAAAAGAACATCTAATGATGAAGACCATTTGCCATTATTTTAAATAAAAGAAATGCTAGATCCATTTTTTTTTTTTTTGAGACAGAGCCTCAAGCTGTCACCCTGAATAGAGTGCAGTGGCATCACGGCTCACAGTAACCTCCAACTTTAGGGCTCAAGCGAGTCTCCTGCCTCCACCTCCCAAGTAGCTGGGACTACAGGCGCCTACCACAACGCCCGGCCATTTTTTGGTTGCAGCCGTCTTTGTTGTTGGCGGGCCCGGGCTGGATTCGAACCCGCCAGCTCAGGTGTACATGGCTAGCACCTTAGCCCGTTGAGCCACAGGCACCGAACCGCTAGATCCATTTTTATTGCTGAATTCCAATTAAAACATTTAATTGAAAATTACATGAAACAGAGGGTTTTATTTTTCTTTGAATTACATAATATTTTCAAATACCTTAACAAGTTTGTGTTATTGTATTAAATAAGAAGTCTATGCCCACTACTTTCCATTTTAATTAAAGTATCAGTTTGTTAAGTCCAGCTGTAAGGTAAGTGTGCAAACAGATTAAGTCTCTCCCCTTAAAGTCAAACACGGATAACAAGTAGTCTGTAACGAGGACACATATTTTTTAAAAGCTCACCAAGGGAATGATAAAAATCACTGGGACTGCACCTGTGGCTCAAAGGAGTAGGGCGCTGGCCCCATATGCCAGAGGTGGCGGGATCACACCCAGCCCAAGTCAAAAACTGCAAAAAAAAAAAAAAAAAAAAAAAAAAAAAAGACACTGATAAAAAAAAAATAGTAACAGCAAAAATTTGTCAAAATGGAGTTTAAATGTTTTAAATTTAAAAAAATATTTTCAAATATTTTATAAAATGTTTTAAATAAAAATTAAA